>SCDT01000921.1:25833-58282 GCA_004143765.1 Drosophila melanica
TCAAAAGTGAACCGATTTTTACGTTTGATGGCATTTTGATCATGATTTGTCCTATATATTTACTCTACATTCAAAATATATTCATTTTCGGAAATAAAATTTTTTTGAATTTTTTGGTCAAAAAAGTATGTACTCCCCCCTTGTGAATTTTGGAAAAAAAATATTTTTTGAAAGCTACAAGTATATATCCAAAGTTTCAGCATGACGGACATTGCACAAACCCAATATACTAGTTTCACTTCGTGAACGAGTATAATTAAGCCAAATCTCACTTGTTTTCAATACCTCTTCTTGATTCCATAATCAATTTTGAGCAGAACAAAATTGAAAAGCTAATCAAAATTTCATTGATAAATTTTAGTTTTATAAATTTTAGTTCCTTTTGACTGTTTTTCAACTTGCTTCTGTTTACTTATTTTATAATTTTTAGGCGACCTTTTTGTCCATCAACAGGCCTGTTCGTCAACAAAACTATCAGTCAGTCAATCGTTCACTCATTGCGACTCTTGTCACTCACTCTCGAGTCTCGAGTCGTATGTGGCAGGCTCCATGTTGCACGATTCCTGCTATGCGTCAATGAAAACAAACTGATATTTGACACTTGAGATTGATTGTCATCCATCAAGGCAGCTGCCTCCTCACAGGCTTCGTTGCCTCCACAGCGCCGCCTGTCATTGCGAGTGATTGAAGGGCAAGGATGCGTTGTTTGCGTTTCGAATTTACATGCAAATCTCCACTCGGTCCTTAAGAGGGCAACTCAAAACATTTCAGGCGTTGCCCTGAATTCATATTCAATTACAAAGCTGGAGTTGTGGTCACCCCAGAAGTCGACCTCCGATGAGCAGCTTGCCAGTTGACGCGTCTCCACTTCCCAACAGCAGCTGTCTTGACAATATAATAAAACTGATTGCCAGAATGAGGATCATCTGTGGTTTCCTTTTTGGCATGTGTTTGTCAGACAACCGCAAAAAAAAAGCTGTGAACTTTTAGGCAATGAGGTCAATCAGTGCCAAAGCAAACTTCGAATGGAACCCTGTTCTACAAATTTTAGATATATATAGTTTTGGTACACGGCTCACTTAATTCCCGCTATGCAAATCCCCATCGTCCGCTGGTATCCGGAGATAGGAATCCAGGTAGCGCATAACGAAATTGAGTTCATTAAACATTAGCTTCCTGACACGATCGCCGGGAGAACTCGGTCAGCGGAGACCTTAAAGCATTTAGTGTCGCAATATACAAATACATAAATTTAGTGTCCAGATCCGAACGCAGTCGCCAGTCTCCGTCTCCAAACTCCAGTCTCCAGTCACCAGTCGCCAGACAGCAGACAGCAGCAGACAGGAGGCAACAGGCAGCAGTCGTCGCGTTGGGGAACAGAAGACATACACACGCGATAAAGAAATTCGATTAGGCATCAATTTTAAATGAGACGCATTTCCCTCCTGGTGCTGCCAGAGCTGCCAGGCCGCCTGCTGCGGATGCCACGTAACCTGATATGGTGACACTCGTCGACAAAGTCGACGTCGCGATGTCGTCGAATGTTGCTCTGGCTGCAATCTAATTTATGACTTAATTATCGGGCCATATTTAATGTGTCCAATAAACTAGTCTACAAAATTATACCAACACATCGTTGTTTAGGCTCGTTGCCAGTCGGTGCCCCCGTCCACTCTCCCCCCCCACTCCTCCCGTCCACATCAAATGCTTGTGGCTTATTAGGCTTTTGCTTTATGCGTGGACGAGTAGAACTCGAATTCGCCACTCGGTGGCGTTGTGATGGTGGCCTCCTTTAGTTTTGCGGCCATCAATTTGCTTTTAAATGCAACAATTTGGTTTCCATTGCGTCGGATCCACAGTCGCAGTTCGCACTCGCACTCGCACACGCGCATTCCCCCTCTCCCTCACTGCAGTCTGCAGTCTGCGGTCCACGTCATCGTCACCGCATGCAGTCAACGTATTTGGGTTGGCTTCAGACTTGCCGGGTCTTTGCGTCCAACTCCGCGGCCTGAGTAATAAAAATTTCGTGAAGTGGCAATAAAATTCCATTTAAAATGGCAGCGATTATGTCTCAACAGACCATTAAAGTCACTCAAATGACAACTACTACTTAGGCACACTCACACACACACACTCGGACCGCTTTTTTTTTTTAGTTTTTTTTTTTTAATTTTTTGGATCGTCGATCGCGACAACTGATGTCGGCGCCGGTCTCCGCACAGTGGGACTCATTTAACAGCTCGAGTTTATTGCCATGGGACGAATGGGCGGAAAGCGCTTTGCGTTTTGACGCAATGAAAGTGCCTCTAGCCAGTTGCCAGGTTCAACTGACTTATCGCTGTGGCCACATCTATTTATTATAATACCGAATAATTTGCATCCGTTTGAAAAATAATTGTCATTATTTTACAACCTTTATGTTTTTCGGTTTTTAATGTTATTTGTCTGTATGAATTTTTTCTTTGCAATTCAGATAATTATTATTTTTATTTACTTCTATTAAAATATATATTATACAATTTTAAGATTTTTTATTTTTACAAAAAAAATTTGACTATTTTTTTATCAATATTTTTTGTGGATGCACTCCACATTTATCAATTAATATTCAAATGTATATTACCAAGTTTCAATTAAAAGATAGCTTTGAATCTGTGACTGCGTTTTTTTTTTACTAACAGTCGAGTTGTCTTTCTCTCGACTTGGACGACTTTACGGCATTTGGTGAAACATCGTTTAGATAAGTGATTGCAGCAATCCACACCAGGAGCTGAAAGGCCTAAATCCCGATTGCGACCTTAGCACAGCAACAATTTCACTTCCTTTTTTGGGAACTGTGCACTTTGCGTGTTTGGTTTCATCTTTCATGCGATTTGAAAGTTGTCCATGGATTTCGGGCCATAACCGGCAAATGGAAATTTAATACAACTGGTGAGGAGGGCAGACAAAAGGAAAACCAATGCCATAATTTGGCTTTCAAGTGGCTGAAAAACAACGATGTCGTCGAGGCAGGCAGCTCTAGTGACGGGCGAAGTTGATCCTCATTAGTGGTCACATGTCAGGCCGGGGCGCATTTGCTGTATAATTTTGTCATTCATCATTTTTCGCCCATTTCATTTTATGCTGCATGCCAAAGGACTCGTATTTCATGCCCCTCACCCTCTCGCTCTCACTCACGCTTACAATCTTTCAACTCCTCTGACATGTGACAACAATGTGGCCCGCTGTCATTGTCATTGTTGTTATTGTTGCTGCTGATGTAGCTGTTGCTGTTGCTGTTGCTGTTGCTGTTACTCCGGTTGTTGGTAGCTGTTGCTGTGACACATTTGTTTTCATGCTGACTGCCACACTGTGTGTGGGAGCGAGGTGTGATTTTCAACAAGTTCGTTTTTGGATCATGTGTTGCGAGTACCTTTTTTTTTTTGTTTTTTCGTTGACGATGTTGTTTTTCTGTATTTTGGCTGCTTTTCCTACGCATTCCTTCGAGCGTTAGCCATGTGATATATCACGCCCTGACGACACTGAGTGATGACGGACGCAACGCTGGAATGATGACTGAGCACCCCTAATGACAGAACGCGCTGGTCAGCTACTGTCAACAAGCCAGCGCAATGCATATATTGTTATACATATATATATGCATATATTTATTACAAAATATAATCTAGAAAAACTTAATATTATTATAAAAAATAAATTTAAAAACCTAATTTTACAAATTAAATATTTCAGAATCCAAAATTAATTATTCAAATATATATAATCAGATATTCACAATATAAAAGTTTGTCAGTCATTTTCTACACACAATAAAATTCAGTATAAACTTGAAAGAAATTAATGCAAAATGTGACAGTTTACAAAATATCTGTACTCACATAATAAAATCTTTATATTCTTAGAATCAGCAAATTGTTTATTGGAAATAATCGTGGCCGAACATGTTGTTACCGATCGTTAAAGGATATGACTAGTTATCCACCTTAGCTTTAGCTTTAAACTTGTGCCAGATATAGATTTGCGGTTCGTGAGGGTGGGAGGGAGAAGGAGGTATCGTGACCGTAAAATTTGTTCTTGGGGAAGCTTGCCAGTGGCAAATATTCCAAATTTGGTGGCGCTAGCTTTAAAATTTTGGAAGAATGTAGAATATATAAATATATAAAAGATAGGCATATCCAATTTATAGGGTGTTGGTGCTGGAAGGTATTCAAGTGGGCGTGGTCGGGATATCAAGGCTAAAATATTTGGAGGAGGTTACTAGCTAACTACATATAACATTTGGTGCCTCTATCTTTGAAATATACACGTATCTTATATATTCTTGCGACAGATCATCATTTTTCTATAGGGCTTACAATGACAAAATGCGAAATAAGCATAAGCCGTCAACAATTAAATATCAGAAGAGTATAGAAAACACGGCAAGAATATATTTTTGAATTGGCACTCGGAACACATCTGAAACAAATTTGTGCAAGGTACTTTAAAAACTAGTTCAAAGCCGATTGTGTAGAAATGCATACTAAAACTTGTTTGTAAAAATTATTCCATCGTTGGTGCCAACTTCCGTTAAAAGAAGTTTGTTAGCTAAATTGCAATCAGTTTTGAATTATATAGTTTTTCTTTTAGAGAATAAATAATATCATACCATTAATAATTTGTATAGAAATCCTTATCAACCATTAGAGTTCTTTTATGTTCACTAAAATGCTGTTTAATATTTACATTTATTTGATATTTGCAAAGCTTATTCGCCTCATCTGAAACATGTTTGACGTTTGAACTCGAGGGCTCTTAACTGTTGAGCTCCCCAGAGCGTTGGCAGATTTGCCACTGCCTGCTGCGCGATGTCGTGACAGTGTGTTGTTGTCTCTGGGAGCCGAGTGACAGACGGACAATCCTTGCGCCGGCAGCCGGGAAGGAAGTGCCAGAGACAATGGACAGGAGACAGCAATGCGTAAGAGGAGAAGCGGAATAAAAGTTTCCCCACGCTTGCAGCCTTTTGTTGGGCATTTTTTTTTTTTCATCTTTTTGTCTTTTTGCTCGGCTTGATCGTAATTGTGAGTGACAACGCCTTTGCCTTGATGCCTGATTATGATAAATGAATTGTTAAATTGAATTAGGTGTTGCCGCGCTGCTGTCACTCAAAGCCGTCCTCACATTTGGCCCCGCTGCCACCGTGTTTCCCTTTATTTTATTATTTATTTTTGCTTTCAATTTCTCAGCCTCTCCACAATTAAATTGCATGAAATTTGATATTTTTCGGGGTTGTCCGCACAGGCAGCAAATCAAAGGGTTGCCAGGCAGTTTGAATAAGTTGCCCGATGGGTTGCCCTTGCGGCAGGATGCCCACGTCTCTGGGATTGCCCTCAACAATTGTTGGTCTCGCGTGAAAACTAGCTCAAGTTACCTTAATTATGGGCTCTTGATGGCACTTTGTTCAATTGTGAAGAGTTCGGTTCTCCGATTGCAAACAGTGCGGACAAGTTATAGATCTGTGACGGGGTGAAATTAGTGTGGTCACATTTCGCTGGGTTAATTTATAAATAGAATATCGAAATAGAAATGGTAAGGTATGCCAATGTTACTTATGTAGCGTATTTAAGCGTCAAACCGCTTCGATTTTCTTTATTTGATCACTAAGACTAATTAACTACTATCTAAACTTACTAGTATTTCCTAAGGATGCATCTCCGACCCCATAAAGTAGTAATATTCTTGATCAAGACAACGAGCACAGTTGATTCAGCCATTTCCACCTAAAAGCTAGAATTTAAATTGAAAATCTTAATTAGACAGATTGTTTTAAATATGTTTAACTAATAGTTGAGAGCTATAACCGCGCTTCCCCAACTCCTAATGCGGATCTGTGCAAATCTTCAATTGGATAGTTGAGAATTTGGCTTAGCACACAGAAAAATTATAAACAATCAAAATAAAATATACATAAAATTTTTACAATTTTGGAAATTACTTTTCTTTAAATAGAATTGAATGATGCCTATTGTAAGAAGACTTTTTTGACAGACTGTATGTCAGAGCCAAAAGAGCAAGCGAGCCAAGCTGACGGCTAAAACAGAGTTGACACCAACAACTGAAACTGAATTTCCAAATGGAAGCATATGAACACACACACATGTGGGTGTTGGTTGTTGCATGTTGTCTGTGTGTGTGTGTGTGTGTGTGTGTGTGTGTGTGTGTGTGTGTGTGTGTGTGCATACACAGTGTGCGGATACGTTTGTGTGTTTGTTGTATGCATTTCTGCTCAGCTGCCACTAGCCATTAATTTTCGGCCAACAGAAACAGCAGCAGCAGCAGCAGCATCAGCAACGAATGCAACTGCAACTGCAACCAACGGAAGGCAACACCCATGCGTTGGACTTACATAGTTATTGTTGGTGTTGTTGTTGTTGTTGCTCTTGCTGTTGTGAGCTTCTGTCGCTGTCAGCCTTCTTGCTGCTCTTCCGTTCTCCACTCTCCTACTCTCCACTTCGGCACTCTCGCGCTGTCAGCCAACAATGCTTTCACTGTCAGAAACAGAGACAGAGACGTAGACAGAGAGAGAGAAAGAGAGATATAGAGAGGGAGAGGAAGAGGGCAATGGATGTATGTAGCTGTTGCTGCTGTGCAATTTGTTATGTGTCGCATTGTTGTTGCTGTAGATTTTTATATAAATTTTTGCCATATTGCAACTGGGGAAAGTACGGCACATGTCAACAGCAACGATGCATTCTGACAGCCCAATGACATTTTCTACATTTTCGTAAATTGCTTCGATTTGTAGTTGTTGTCGTTCCTCTTGTGCACTCTGCTGGCATTTTATATGACCAAAGCGGAAGGTAAACTGCCAACGAGTTCCGTTGCGCAATACCCAGCAATACACAGAAACATTGCACATACACACACACACATATGCACACATATGAAATATGTACACACATATATTATTTATTTACATACATTTTCAGAAATATTCTTCGTTCATATAAATAAGATATTTGTACAAACAGCTCGATTAGAAGATTGGGTAAATATGCATTCAAAGCTAACTTCTTTCTCAAGTATTTCACCTCTCATATAAATCATCCCTTTGCGGTAAATCAAAAGTTGATTTGTTTCTTTGAAAATCGTATTTTCTCTTCTTCTAGTTTAGTCAGAATATTTGCATCCGTCTGAGTACTTAATTAAGTTTCTGCACCATCTATCACCTGCATTGCGGTCTACTCAAACTGGATTTGACCTTTTTCAGCTGCCTTCAACTTCTTGGCCGAGCATAACCGCTTAATGATTAGAAAATTACCGGGCTACACTTATTAGACAGCAACGTGTCAGAGATAGGCGAAAGCCGGGCTAACAAAAGGCTTGCTTGGCAGCGCCGCGCTGCCTCCTTTTCCTCGGCGATGCCATGGAAATCAGAAAGTGTAATAAATTTTAAACAATGCGGAAAATTTACGGTGATTTTCGCTGACATGCCCACTTCTGTGCTTTTGGCAGACATCAGAGACGAGCTCGCCAGGGTGACAGGGGGGAGGGAAATCGAGGGCACAGAGTGTTGGTAGCGTGTCTAGAGTGAGTCCCCTCGACTTCGGGCGGTATATCAAAGCGCTTGAACGCCTCCGCCCCCAACCGAAGCGTCGGGCGAGGATAAATGTGTAGCGTCGTCGGCGACGACGTCACAAACTGTTGAAAGCGCAAAGTGAAAGATATATGACTTCAAGTAGGTGTAATCACACTCACACACACACACACACACACACTCTCACATACACATGTGTGCTTAAAAATTGCACTAAGTGTTTTTCAAGGGAAGCCTCGTCGACTCGTTGACTGTTCCACGCTGAGAAATTACTTGTCTGGGTTGTTGTTGTCTATCTGAAACTGAAACTCGACCTATGCATAAATTGTCTTGGTCTTGACTGTTCAGTGGAAGGCATTTAAGGGGTTCCTTTGCCCTCCTTCCCCCTTCCAGTAGTCTCCATTTCTCTCTCTCTCTCTTTCCTCTCGCGATCCCAAACTCCCTTTGTCTTTATTATTTTGGCCCCGGCTTTTCGCAAAGTATGCGTGAAATACGATTTATTGTTTTCGTTAAAAAGATTTATTATACGAGCTCGCCTCTCTTAAGCAGCTCCAAGTTCCAACTGCGGTTGAACTTTATTTGAAAACTTTGCAGCAAGTATTCTCACTTTGAGCAGCCATGTTGCAGCCCCCAATCCGCCCTCGCACAAGTAAAAGGTTTATTTCTTTTATTCAAGGCAATGCGCACAATGGATTCGACTTATTTTATAATTTCGCGTTGAATGCGTATTGGCGCCACAAAATGCCATCACGGCTGCAAGTCAAATCAAGGAAGATTGCTCTAGTTGGGAGTACCTGACTAAAAGATACACTGAATTTGCATTTCAATATCCTGTTACATATATTACAGAAACAAAGTGTTGGAAACACATATTGCAATAAATCGTCTGCTTCTCATATTTTTAAAACATTTTTAATATTTTTTATTTTTTATACAACTGAGCAACCCTGGTACAGAAATTTATGGTACAGGGAAGGTATCCAAAAATCATAATGCATTGTGGGTCTCTCTGTCGTTCAGAAGAGCGCAGCTTAAAAGTTAATACTAATCGATTATTTAAAAATAAAAAGTTGATTAATTCATTTTGTTTTTTGCAGTAAATCAAAAAATATGTTTTATTTATTTTTTGTAAAAAGTGTAACGACTAATTTTGAAATTTTCTCACAAGTGGGAAATTTATATATATATTTTTTTAAATTATTATTCAAATTGTTCTAACTATAAATTAGATTTACGTATATAACCTACGAGTATTGATTTGACAACATAAACACTCAATTTGTTTTCCATGCATTTCTCTTACGAGCACAGAGCCCCAAAATTTCAACTACTTATGTATCAACTAAACAACAATTTGTTACATTCGTTACAGAATCATTGAATATCGGAGATTTCACCAGCACAATCCACTCTGGAAGACTAGAAACGTGATAAATGCATTTGCTTGGCTGCGCCAATCACTCAGTGCATTCATCACATTGTGTGTCGTCGCCGACAAATGCACGCCCCCGCAGTCGAAAACTTGAACTCTGTGGCACAGCTGCTGACCCCAACTTCGACTTCGACATCGACTTCAACATCGACATCGACATCGAGAGCAACTGCGGCGAATCCATGGGGTTATACAGTCGCATTTGAGTGGGTCTGTTTGTGCAGCACCACAAATTGCAAGCGCAAGACATTTATACACTTGCCACGCCGCCTCGAGCTGCCACGGCTGCCCCCAGCTGGCGCTCAGCCGCACAGACGTCAGAGCATATTATTGTAAATTGAACTCAATTACCAGTGACAGCAGACAAATTGAAGTGGAAATTGAGATCTTCTTTGAGCGCGCACTGAGCACCGAGCGCTGAGCACGGGTGGCAGCGGCAGCGAAAAACTTAATAAAAATGAGAAATACTCGTATTCCTGGTGGGTCAGAATTTACTTATAAAACAGCAAGAGCAACAACATCATTGGCTAGGGGGGAAAACAAGAACAACAATAACAAAAGCAGCAGCAGCAGCAGCAGCAATAACTAATTCACTTAAAAACACTTTGCTCGGCCCAGTCTCGAAAACGCTGTAGCCCAGAAAATGTGTCTGCCAGTCTGTGAAATGTCATTTGTCAAATGCACTTTGTGTCAGTGTCGCTCTGTCTGTCTGTCTGTCTGTCTGTCTGTCTGTCTGTCCATCTGTCTGTTAGCCCGCCCCTTCCCTTTTCACCACACCAACGCTTTTGATGTGCAACTGTCACAGACATGCGGGTGAATTTGTCTAAATTCCCAGCAAACATACCAAAATAGAGCAGGGGTGAATAATAGATATACTGAGAGAGAGAGAGAGATAGAGAGAGCGAGAGAGAGTGAAAGAGGAATGCCGCACGACTGCTGGCTAATTTATGAGTCAATTAGTCTGCCTGCTGGCCATGCATAAATATGCCACACATCTTAATAACATTATTATTAAATATATATTATATATATAGCTTGCCATCCGACAAGGTGGCATCCCTTCCACTTTTGCACTTTAACCGATTTCCTCTGTGCCGCTAATCGCGCGTTGATTTTATTGTGTCTTTGGTTTATGACTCGTTCAGTTTGGCGCATGCCTCACTTAGTCAAAGCGTCTGCCTCCTTTGAATTCCTCCCCAGACAAGTTGCTCCAAAAACACCAGCACAGTTGCAACGTTGGACGGCTGCCCAGTTGCACAGTTGCCCGTTGCACAGTTGCACAGTTGCACAATTGCAATTGCGAGCCAACATTGTTGCGGTTCTTTGGGTGGCAAACGCATCGCTGAAAATTAAGTGCCCTGTTTGATGCTAAGATTAAATGGGTTAATGTTCGGGGCGTGTGCGAATATAGTAAAGCTCCGAGCTTTTTGATTTGAATGCGCTCCGATGCATTCTGCAGCTGAAATCAAGTGAACTCAAATGAACATTAAAATAAATAAAAAAAATAATAAGATAGAAGATAGAAGCATTAGAAGAGTTTGATGTTGGCTACTTGCTCGAAATTAAACAAAAAAAAAAACTACAAAAAATTAATAAATAAATAAATAAAATAAATAAAATAAATAAAATAAATAAAATAAATAAAATAAATAAAATAAATAAAATAAATAAATTAAATAAATAATAAATAAATGTATTTTTCAATATAAATTGGAGATATATTTTTGACTGAATGCAAATAACATATTTTTATTCAAATTACATTTTTATTTTGTTTCTTTTTCGTAGCAAATAAATGAGTAATATAACTTACTTAACCACAACCAAATAGCAATGATATCCAATCATAATCATAATAAATAAATATTATAGTAAATAAAAATATTTTGTTTTAGCAACTAGAAATATTAAATCAGGTTTACATAAATTATGGCTGGTCGCCCAAATAATTATGAATGTAATGCAATTTTAAAATACTTATAAAGCGAATTGCAACTACCAAAAATAACAGCAACTGCAACAGCAACAAACAATGGCAACTAAACATCCGGCGGAGGTCAGAAAAATACGAAAAGCTCATAAATAAAAGGCAGCTGACACGCTGCAGGCGAAAAACAGCGAAAAGCCAAAAGCCGAAATAAATATTTTTTGGTGCGCTGCGGCGATAAAAACAAGTGGGGAAAATCTGTGTGCCACAACAATGCTCGCAACACAACAATAATAACTTATAAATTTGTAAATATTTTACAAATGGTACATAAATTAACACAACTAATGCCGAACAGCAACACGAACAAGAGCAACAAAAAGTAAATGATTTCATGATTTGTTGCACGATAATAGCAGCAGTTGCAGCTGCAACCAAAAGAGTCACAGTTGACATTATTCTCGCTTTATCTAAATGCACTAAATAAACCACACACATTCACAGATACAGATAGAAACACAGATATATGTGTACATATATAACCAGACATCTGGTCTGCATTTATCTGCCTGGGAGTAAGGGAGAAAAACTGCATAAATATTTTAATATGATTTACAAGCGGATGCCACGTCAAAGCTCTAACCGGCGATATATATGCGCTATATATTTTCAGAAATGCATTTTACAAAACAGGATGTTTACCACGAAGTTCGGAGTTTATAGACTGCGATTGGTAATTAGTTATGGAACCTATTTAAAGCGGCACACAGCGAGGATACAAATATTTAGTCTACTAACTAACTTAAATTGATATTACCTTAGTTATTTACTTATTGTGTGATATATAGGAAAAATGGAACTGAATACCAACATGAATTGCAATTAGCAACTGGATTGCGAGTGTCGGCACACTCGAATGCATTCACCTCGAAAGTTGCATAAACTGAATCTGACAAGGAGGCAACAATCGCAGCTGATTAAGTTGCCGGACCTTTCCCAGTGAGACTGGCCGAGTTGTGTAAATGTTTATGTTATTGATTAATTACATTTACAACAATCAAAGTTCATTGAGTGATACCAATCAAAACAGAGCAAAGACAACAATAACAAGCAAACAGCGAACATCGAATAGAGAAAAAGGCGAGTGCAACGCAATGCAATGAATCTTCCAGCTGAAGTGGAAATGACTGACTGAACGAGCCAGCGACTGGCTGATTGACTGACTGAGTGACTGAGTGAGTGAGTGAGTGAGTGACTAAAAGACTGAAGAACATGTCTAATACTCGTCTCCCTGCGCCCCTCCACACTGTGCCCCTCTGCAGCTGGCTTTGATTGCTTGCGTGTTCTGCTCTTGTCGGTGCTTGTACGGCATTTGTCTGTTTGCTCGCGTTGCTTTGATCTTGTTTTTTGATCTTCACTCGCTTTGATTGATCAATTAAATTCATTTGTAAACAAGTTCTGGGATCCAACCCGCCGGGGACCCATCCCGTTCAATACGATGACGAGGCATAACACTAAATGAAAGACCTCGACCAAACTTTGAGATTTATTTGGTTTCTATTTTGGTAAGTCACAGCAAACAGTCGGCTGATTCTGGTTACCACATACAAGTGACAACAGCACATTCTGTTCCTAGCACCCTGTTACAGTTCCCAGGTCACCAGTTACCCGTTACCATCTACTAGTCACTAGCAACCAGTTACAGGCCAAACACGCGCATCTGCCCTTGTCAGAGCTCGCGTATTGTGCATTTTTATAGCTGTCAGTCCATTGCCTATCAGGTGTCAAAAGCATTCGCAGCCCGCTCGAGCTCCAAATGCAAATGCACTTACGAACGACAGAGCGACAGACGCAACAGATGCAACGAAACGACAAACTGACAATTCACAATTTGCAAGTTGCGACTCGCAGCGACTCTGACGATGACAGGCCAACAAAAAAATAAAAAATAAAAATAAAAAAAAATATGTACGATGAGCAAGTTCGCATTGTTCGTCAGATATTCCACGACTCACTCACAATTGTTGTTGTTGTTGTTATTGTACAATGCAAAGTTTGTTGTTCGGGGGCCAGCGATGACTCGTGATTGCTCTGACATAGCTGACGCCTTGATTAAACTGTCATTTAGCTTCATTTATTTTGACATAAAACTGACATGAGGCCCCCATTCTAAGTGGCAGCTTGAAATGCATTTTCAATTTAATACAACAGTCGACATCGCTTTGACTGACCTTATAAAGCAGCCATAGCTACAGATCTACATATATATATAAACGAATATATATATATGTATATTTGATTTGTGTATTTATTATTCCTGGAATAGTTGTCTGACACTGACACTATTACACAGTTTTTATTAAATAAAATACATTCTACAAATTTTACACCTCATGAACTATCAATAATTATGTTTATTATGGTCACACTTCTTTGTGCTTCGCCACTAGCGCGTTCTACAAATACGAACCTTCATTTGCTTATAAGATATGCGCTTCATATTGGTGAATTGTTTCAATAAATAAAATGCATATACATATATTAAGGAAGATTAATAATCATTAAAGTATAAAATATTAAGTAAGCAGAAGTTTTTTTTTTATAATATATATATATATGATTTTCTTTATTCCTGAGCCGCAAGTCATTCGAGGATCAACTCATTTATGCAAAATAACAAGAGATTAAAATTCGTATTCGCCGATATAAAGCTGTCACTAAACATAAATTACAATATGTCAGTCTCGAGAACCTTTGACTTTTATTAATGTAAACATGAAAAGCAACACGCATGCTGAACAACCAACTGAAAAGCCGAGATAAATTCGAGACCAAGACCCAGACCCAGACACAGACACAGAGACAGACACAGACCCACACTGAATCCGGTCCTCAACGATGCTTGGGAGCGCTGACAGCCTGTGTTGTTGGTCTCTGAGTGAGTTTCAGTCTGTGGATCAGGCATAAGAAAGAGAGAGAGCGAGAGAGTGAGAGAGAAGAGATTGAAACGTAAGAGTATCTGGAGTGAAGTGTTTGCTGTTTAGTTGCTACTCGAAGAAGATGCAACACTTGGCGTTTTGCCTTTGATTATGGTAAAATATGTGTGTATAAAAGTGCATAATACTCGTACTCGTACTCGTGTTTGTACTCAAACTCATACTCATATTCGTACTCATACTAATGCTCGTACTGGCAATCGCACTCGCATTCGCACTTGGTTTTGTATCTAAGCAGTACTTCAGCTCACTTAGCGATCATATCATTTTGACAAGCTCGTGTGTTTAAGCTGTCAAATTGCCTGCTGTCTGCGGCTGCTGACGATGCTCTTTAGCTGTCGCATCCCGTTCCGTTCCGTTCCGTTCCGTCTCGTTCCCTGCTGTTACAGTGCTCCTCTTCCCTCTCTGCCCGCTGCATTCGACTATCTTTTCACGTTGGCCGACTTTACCACACTCCACTCTTGTCCAATCCCGACGGCTCTCTGCCGACTGGCCTGGCCCGGCCTGGCCTGGCCTGTCTATTTGTATCTAGACAGGCACTCGGCCTTATGCCTCCTTAAGTTGACGTGTTACGCTGTCAGCGTGGAGAAAACCTCAATTTCAAGCTGTCAGTTTGTATGTCAGCTTCAACTGACAGTTCTCCACAATGTCGTTGTCGTACTCGTTGTCGTTGTTGTCGTTGTCGTTGCAGCTCTTGTTGTATCTCTTTCTATTCACGTCTTGCTTTTGCCTTGCTTCAGCTTTTGCTCTTGCAGACTTGCTACTCTTGCCGCTGTGGCGTGCGCTTTGTACAGCCACAGATACAGATACAAATGCAAACACTTGCAGATACTAAGATGGGCATTTGAATAATGCGCTCATAGCACAAACAAGGCTGTGTAACTATCATTTGCTATGCGATTGTTGTAAGTCAAATGGGAAGTTGTTATGGCCACTCTCAACTAAACGATAACTTACTTGCCCAGCATGGAAAAAAGTTTACCTGGCTGCATTTTTAAGATAGTTATCCGCAAAATTATTCAATGATTGAAAACTTATTTTAATCAGTGGTTAGTGATTTTTCAAAAAAACATGAGAAAACTAAATTGATTCAACTCTTGATCATTGTTAAGAAAACAACTAAGAACTAAGAATATATTTCAAATTTTATAATTTTTACATGCTGTTTTTCCAAAAAAAAAAACAGCAACTTTATTTTCAAAAATGCATAGATTTAAAATGTATAATCTATCTAAGTTAAAAAACATGACTATAATGTCATCAAACATAAAAATCGGTTTAGTTGAGAAAATTATGGGTGTTTGAAATTTGAGGTTCTGAACCTGATTCTTAACAAAAAATTTTACCCCCCGCAGAATAAGATTAAATCAAAGACAATATAAATAGTATTTATAGTATTTGTATTGTCTTTGGTTAAATTTTGTTTTTTATACTATTTGTGACCAGGAAAATCGATTAAATTGCAAAATCGCAATTTTAAATTTTGAAAAAAATAAAAATATTTTTCGAAAACTATTTTTTTATCAAAAAAAATCAACAAAAATTTGTTAAAAAAGTCATCGATTTTAAATCTAGAATCAATTTACATAAATAATCATGAACAGCACAAACGCAAATATGAAAATCGTGTTTAAATCGGTATAAGTTATGACTTATATAGCGGCTACCCTAAAAGTCTACCCAAGCTGAGTTTACATAGAGTCCTTTGTGCGGCAACATTCGTTTAATAGTTGTTGTCTTCGGCAGGCAATGTTCTCGAACGATAAATAAAGCTGTGAACATTTGCTCGATTTGTAGAGAAGTATGCCTTCAATGCAATGCTTTATAAGAGCCGCTACCCCAGCTGCCCCAAGTGCCCCAAAGTGGCTGGCTGGCTGAACAGGCCCGGCAGCTGCCATGTCGTTGCACTGCGCCGGACACAAAAGATTTACGATTATGGCGCGACTATTAAAAAGTTTCGCCTCTCGCACACCTCTCTGCAGCGACCGAACTGAGCCAAATGAACCAACTCACTCAAGCCCACATTCAAAGTCAAAACAAAATATTGTAAAAGCACAAACAGCGTGAGGACTTTGCAGCCGGCTCATGCCATGGGCCACGGCATCGGCATCGGCATCGGTATCGGCATTGGCACCGCCATCGATTAATTATGTGCGGAATTTGGTTTATTGAGTACGAACCGCCTTTAAATTGTCTAAAAGACCAGAAAGCCAGAGCTGTCAGGGCCCCGGCGATCGCATCTGACTAGCAACAACAACAACAACCACAACAGAAACGGCAACGGGTTTCAGCGGCTGACTATGCTGGTAATTTATGAGTTTAACTATAATTTTTAACATTTACGCTGCGCCTGCGTGCGCTTGCAATATGACAATTTCAGAAACTCAAACTGGAATCCGGCAAGGGCGGGGAGCCACTGGCGACTGTATTTGGACTTTATGTAGACAGCTGCTGGTCAATTGAGTTGGCGTTGCAAACAGACAGACAGACAGACAGACAGACGGAGAGACCGAGAGACCGAGAGACCGACCGACCTGACTTCAGCTCGCAGCCAGGGTCTCTCTCACAGCGGCAACCATTTTGTTGGATTCGATTAGACTGTTAAGCTGTCAACCTGAAATTGATTTGTTGCCGGCCCAATGCTTTTCGCTCCAATGTGTCTTTCGTAGGGAATTGCTCTGAACAGACTTAAATTAATGTCACACAAAACGTGCAGTTTAAAGGTGTTGTTCGCTGGCGCTGCCAACTGATCATAAATCGATCGCTTGACTTTAGCCCACGAATACATTAATTTTGTGCCAAAATGACAATGATAAGTGGATATATAAGAGCACTATTCGCCACTTTAATGAATACAAGCTATAACTATTACATAGAGCTATACAAAGTTGAGTTACTGTGAACACCGAATTCAAAGAGCATGTCCGCCCGTCTATAAAGTTTAGATAGACCGCTCGACTAGGGGAACGAACTGTGCTGTGCATTAAATTTACATTTGTTTTTTTAATACTTTATTATAACATTTGTGCTCAAAGCAATACGTTTTAATAATATTGAAATATTGAAATCTACAAATTTATAGATTAATACGTTTTTAAAGATTTTTTTTTAATATGTCAGATAAAAGTAATTTTCACATATAAAGATTTATCTTCCTTGCTCGCTTTCAAAATTATTAAATATTTACTAAAGAGTTTATTTTACGAATTTGAATTAACTGAATAGCAAAGGCATTGTCAAAACGCTAATTACAACTTGTAAAAAGCGTAATCAACGCAAATATTTATTATTTTTAATTCTGTCGAAATTAGGCAAATATTTGGAAAAGGATCTAACATTTGGATACGGATCTCCTTTTTATTATAAATAAAGATATTAGCAGCGAATTTTAAATGAACTTTGCAAGCGTTTTGTGGAAATGATATTCACAACAGAAAAAATAAAAAATTTTCACAACAAATTTACATGTGATTGAAAAATGTCCAGCAGTAGAAGCCCTTCAGATCATGTCAAAATATTTAGTACTTTCGTCCCACTTTACCATCAACTAAAATGCGAACCGCTTTGCGTTGATTGGCGAAAATAGTGTGTACTCCTCTAAAGGATGCGAGTGGCAGATATTTTGGTATTGCATTTGCATCGATTTTATAACCATTTAGATAATATCGCTTATGCTGTAATGATTAAAATAGTTTTTAAATTCATATGGCATATATATATATACGTTACCTTTCTCCATGGACAATTTAATGCGAAATTCGAAATGCGACGTAGTTCATAAAATACAAGCCGCATGATCCAATTCTTTTGAACTGTGCTTATTGACTCACACATGTCGAGCTCTAATGTGAAATAGTTTTCATATTTGTTGATTAACATTGCCTCCAAATTGATAGTCCCTGTCACGTTAAACGCGTCTTCAGCCAGTTCAAAATCCGCGTAAAGAGCACCAGGTTTATATAAAGTGCGATTTATGTGACAATTGACAAATAGGATTAATTCAGGATTGAGATTTTCACATTCGAATTTGGTGATTTCACCTATGGTCTTGTGTTTTGAACAGAACGAGAATATTATATTTATAACTTATATATTATTCACCAACCAACCTTTGCATCCAGTGCAAGAGACACACAACAGAATAGGAATGTATATGTCCAAAAGTTCAACGTGCGAACGTTCATGTTGACCGTTTTTACTAAACTAATTTATAGTTTGATGATCATTAGTTAATATAATGTAACTTTGGCATATTATTGCCAGCAAACATTAATTGCTCATAAATAAATCGGTTGAATCGAATTGATCAATCGATTGAAAATGGGCAACAAAAAGATATAATAGCTTTGTGGAAATGTATGCTAGCCATATAATTAGTGCAGAGATATCGAAAATCATAATCTGCGTCTGGTTTTCACAAGCATTGGTGCCTCTTATAGTATCTCTCCTCACCAGGAGAAAATATAAAAGAAACTAAGTAATTTACAACAGATAACATTTATTTATTTTGAAAAACATTAGAATAAGTCAAATAGAATAAAATCAAAATAAGAAATAGAGAGGGGATTCAGAACTCAAATATGTTTTGGAATCAACCCGTCACCTTTCGTCCAACCACGCCAAAGCCTTTTACGTGAGCGACTTTGCGTTGCTTGAAAAAAAACGTCGCATCCGTTCGGAAGGGTAGTTGGGAAATATAGATTGGTATTACGTTTAAGTCGATCACAAAGCCATTAACTTGATAGAGTACGTGCTGCAAGCATAAAAGATATAGACATTGAGCATAAAAAGCAGGCTCTGATCAACCTTCTTGAGTGGACAATCCAGGGGAAAATTGGAAACGCGGCGAAGTCCTGTGAACACCATATTGAGCAAGTATTGGCTGTGGGCCAAGTGCATAGTTGGTAAGCATGTTGCCAAGTTCAACTGCTATTTGGACGGTCCCATTGAAATATGCAACGTCCCGGGCCAGTTGGAGCTCCGCGAAGATACCGGAAATGTTTTTAGAGTTGCGCTCAATACGACAATTAAATATATCGATAATCTCGGGATCGTGATTCTCACATTCCACTTTAGTGAACTCGGCTATGGGCTTGTAATAGAATAAAAATATATTTTACTGATATTCCGACAGGCAATACTTAAATTATTTTTCTGTACGGATTTTGAATTCTTCCTATGAAATCTTAATTTTACTTTACTTTTACTTATAATTACTGTAATTTACCTGGACTGTCTGTGGGAGCAACACCAAAACTGTGGTTACAATAATAACTTTCATGTTAATAGTCAGCAATAAACTATTTAACGCTAGCTTCATCGCTCGACAATAAAGTGGTTTAGGAGCGAAAATTAATCGATTTATAATTTCTATATGTATAATGACAAAAACATGATATTTTGAGGTTGTTTTAACAATGGGCAATTATCTCGTTTATTTGAAGGGGATTCGAACGAGTTTCCTATTTACGAATATCATCCGCTACTTTAAACATTCAACATTTATTTATTGATGTGCACAGTAATGAAGATGGCTTTTGCAGTTTAACTAACTAATTAACTAATTTTATACATAGAATGAGATAGAACATAAATGAATCAGTTTAGCCAGGAATATAATCTAGATTGCATACAGCTTATACATAATTAAATGCTTAAATGGATCCGAACAAATAGCCCTAAATAAAACATGTGTCTGCCAAAATCGACGATAAAACTTCATTATGGTTGTAAAATGTTTTTGTTATTTTTTTATGGTAATTACATTAAAGATTCATGTTTTAACAATACACTGCCACGTGTCAATACATCAAATATTATTTTCTTTTTCACACAGGCACATATCTGGAAAACTTTTGTTCTTCTATATGCCAACTCTCAAGCGTATAGCTGAATTTCTAGAAAAGAGAGAAAATAATTGTAATCCAAGTGGATTGAAATCGAATCCTGAATCAGAATTAAAATATTTTCAATTTTGTATAAAATAATGTTATCCCATCAATTATTTGAATTGAATTTTGAATTTTGAATTTTTTTTTGTTGATTTTATTATTATTTATTAGGTTTAAGCTATTCACATAACTTTTAAATTAAATTTAATCTGGCTATTAAGTCTTTTTACTAGCCAAAATATTAAATACAACATATTCAATATTAATATTCAAGTTTTGTGTTTGACAGAATAAATTTGAATGTTTTTAGCTTTTATTTTTATAATATAATACATTAATAATAGTAAGACTCATAACAAATTATTACCTGTTAGTTACAGTAAAAATTATTCAATAATCTTCTAATTGATATGGGATCATTAAATTTATTTCGATAGCCTGAAACAAGAGCTTAATATATAATTCTGACTATTGTTTTAAACATGATTGCATTTTGGGAGGCGCGATTGGTCGAAGTAAATGTTTGATGAGCTTTAAAGCCGCTCTAAATGCCAAATTAAGTGGCATTGCTATTTTGCGCCTTATCAAAATCTTTGACATTAGCGATTATGTGCACTGGACTTCGATTGATGATTGGCTAATCATCTTTCAAAATTTATTGCGATTACATTTAATGCACGCTGTAATCCACTAGTATTTCCAGCTCACTGAGCTGGAGATTGTGACTTTCAGAGACTTTGGCTGCTCTGTCTATGAGTAGTTGTGTGTGTGTGTGTTTGCTTGAGAGTGTGTGCGAGTGCGTAAAAAGCTGTTTGAAGTGGTTGTCAGATTCGGTTTCTGTATCTGTATCTCTATCCGTATCTGTATCCGTATCTGTATCTGTATCTGTGTCTGTGTGCTTGCATTTGTGTTTGGCGTTCGCTTCAAAGGAGTGTGCGACGTCTTTGACAGCAACGGATTTGCTGGCTCCCCCTCGTTTTTGCACACACACAAGTCTGTGTACCCCGACTATAATCTGACATTTAATTAATAATAAAGTTGACAGTTTGTTTTGAGTGACTGTGACAGTTTTAATTGAGATTTGTTTCCACAATGCGCTACACGGGCGAGTCTGTCGACTACAGATCTATTCAGCTCTTGTTGTTGTCATACAATGCTACCGTAATACTCTATTCCATATAATAACAATGATTAATTGTTGTTTTTCTCTTATTGCAATTGAAATCAAAATTAGTTACTCAGTTTCCCGCTTATTTCTTTTGTCCCTAAAGCATTTGTTTCGAACCCTAAAATTTTAAATCAAACTAGTGTAGTTTTGAATCCCCCTTAGTGGCTATATATTTGACCACTTAGTCACCCCACAGCCCGCGGGCTATTCAGCATACAAATCACTTGAAACGCGGAGCACCTACAACAACATTGCCGCTGCCACTCAAAAGCTCCGCAGCACTTAAGTGCTAAGCGTGGGGCCTTTCAGAGTAGGCACTAAATGTACGTGTGTGTGTGTGTGTGTGTGTGTACAGTCAACTCGATTTAGAGGCGATTAGCGCACAAAACACAAGTGGCATGTTTTGATGATGATCATCAAGCTCGGCTGATTGCCGGCAATCAAATGTGGTAGTATAGAAAATTGTAGGGCCTTGGTTTCTGGATAAGAGGTTAGAAGAGAGAGAGAGAGAGGGCTGTGGGGGCTGTCTAGAAGACACTTACGCATAAAAACACTCTCCAAATGGCTTTTCAATTGAGTTGTTAAGCGCCCAGCTACACCCCCCGCCCGACCCGCCCCATTCAGCTGAACCACCGCACCACCGTTCAGCGCAAGGGCGATAATTGAGTTTTATGATTGACACGACAACTTTGCTTTTTAAATTGACATAAATTTCAATATGTCGCGCTGGGAACGAGCGAACAAAACACGTCGAAACAGAAACGAACACAAAAATGAAAACCGCAGCGTCATGCGAAATGAACGAATGAACGAACGAACAAATGAACGGAGCGAACGGAGCGAATGGAACATTGAAATCCGTCGAGCTGCGATCTCTGTTCGTGCCTGACACTCTGTCTCAACGATAAATTGTGCAATAAATTTCAATTACTGCTATTTCACCAGCACATATAAAAAGAATCCAAATCCAAAATGAAAAAAAAAAAAAAGAAAATATTGTCAAGCTGGCATATAAACTATTTAAGTGGCGGGGCGTTGAAGGGGCAAAAGCCCCAAAGAAACATGTGCACACAAATTGTGATAAATTTTCTGTTAAAGTGCATGAAATTATATGGCGACACATTTGGGCACTCATAAATTTTATTTAAACAATTTACAATTGTCATTTGACAATTGCTGCTTTTATTTTCCATCTCTCTCTCTCTCGCTCGTTCTCCCTCTTTCTGTTGTCCCACGCTTTAAATTTCCTATTTTCATTATTGTAGTCTCCTAAAATATTTGCGACTTTTGATATTGCATTACGAGTTCACAAGTAAATAAAATTAGAGCTAATATTTTTGTTTGTTTCTTTATCACTCATGAAATCATGCCTGAGACAATACTGTGAAATCAGTCATGCTATCAAACATGAAATTTTGAATACACCTCCTAAAATCTGGCTTGAATTTAGTATTGATTTTGATGGCTAAAGTAAGCGAACTTCATAAAAGTCAGAGGACACGCTTTGGTTACATTCATGGGTAAAATGCATTAACGGGAAGCAAAAGGGAAGCTTTTAACTCAGGCCTTTCATTCAGCCGATATCACTCTAACTTGTTGCAGGAGGGGCCTTTTTGAATTAGCTAAAACTCTGCTAAAACCGAAACTCAATCAATTTACAACATCAAAGCAAATGTCGTTAGATCGTCGGAAGTGGTGGGCAGCGGGCAATTTAATGCAGCACAACACACGCTCAAAGAGCCCAAGCGAATCAGCCACCCATCCACCCAACCAGCCAGCCAGCCAACCCACCTCGATTCCAAGTGCTCAGTTGGTTGCCTGCCAGCAGCAGACGCCTTCGTCATGGTCATGCTGTGGTCTCCTTTCTGTTTCTGTCTGACAACTTACTTTGGCATTTGGCTGTCAACATGCTGTCAGACATTTAAACAATAAATGACCAAACACTTTTCATTATGTTGCTCTTTGCGGTTGCTGCTGCCAGAGACAGCAGGCCAAGACCAAAAACTGAAAGCTGAACGCTGAATGCCAAATGCCAAATGCCGAATGCTAAATGCCGAAAAGCGAGAACTGAATGAGAGAAAAGAGATTTGTCGACTGACAGCCGAGTGAGGCAGGCAAAATGAGCAAAAATTTGCTTTGATGCCCACCGACAAACAATGCAAAAGCCAAGCAAACAATATGTAAAAGTAGTTCGATTCCCAGCCAAAGCGGAGGCCAAACTTTTCGAAATGCGTATGCATGATTTGGGCTCTGATGTGGGTCAAAATGGCACAAACTGTTCCCCACTCCCATTTCCCCGTCCCGGCAGTGAACTGCACAGACACAGGTCAAAGTTTTACTGCTGTTGCTGTCATAAAAATGTTGCCAAAATGTTGCTCACCAACACATTTTTTATGTTGTCAGTAGCGCGGTCCAGAGTCCTTTGTCCGATACACATACATATACCGAACCCATTTCAAAAATGTTGACACTCAACATAGGGCAATTAAATTCATTTTTCATTCATTTGCGCTCATGTGTGTGTGTGTGTGTGTGTGTGTGTGTGCTGTTCTGAACAGAGTTGGCAACCTTGTTGAAACTAACTGACATATTGCGTTGCAAATTTGAAATGTTTTCAATGGCCATGGCTTTATTGCCACGAAAATTGCTTAAAATATAAACTTTTCAAAAGGGGAAAACTCATATTGAAATATATTTTCTTCTTTTTATTAAGAGCTTTGGAAAACCTATTCTTTATAACATCAGTTTAGTGCTGAAGTTTATTATTTTCATATATCAAAATATCAGCAACAAGACGATGTATACTTTTCTTATCTTTTCGGCGTTAAATTCTGTTAGCGAGGATATTCAATTTCATATATATTTTGTATTATATACCTTCTAGAATTTCATGTATAGTTTTATAAAAAGAGTTGTTTACATGTTTGAAATGTTGTACTCTATCAATTTATAGTATATAGCCCGTGATATATCGGTCCATAAAGCCTCGGCCATACACATAAATATACCTGAACGTTTGAGCCCACTCAAAAAATGTCAGTGTCTTTGGCTAGAGCCGCATTAATGGACCCTAAACACGTTGTTGGAATTTTTTGTACGCAATGCAGGCTATAAGAACAAATTGCTTCACACACATTAGGAAATTTTCCCATTTCTGTGGCCGCCCTCGGTTCCATTTTCCGTTGCGCCCACGTCTGGAAGGATCTCCTCGCTGTCGGAGCTCGTTTAACCAACAGCACAGCGGCGACCATAAATTTTCTTTTATTTATGAGCATTTAATTTTTGTAACATTAATTTAAACATAACTGCCAAAACATAAATTAGCTTCCGTTTCAAGCTAATTATGCCGCCTGCGTCAGTCACAGGGCGTCCCCTGTCCCCTGCCCCTGTCCCCTGTTCCTGTCCGTGGCGTGTCCCCTCAGGCCGTTGCTCGTTATGGCAATCGCTCAAGCATAAAAATCGTTGACTGCACAAAAGGCAGCCCACATCGCACACACACTAAACTAAACCGTCCCTGCCCCACAAATNATATATATATATTTCTACACACACTCATCTCTATTTCTGTCTCTATCTCACTCACAAACGTGCATTAGGTGCGTTTTATCTTTTTGGCGGACCTTCTCCCTGTCACACGATGATATGTGGGTGGGGGGGAAAACTCCCTAAGTGCCGTTACACATGCATCGCATCGCATGCACATAAATTTTATCTGTTTGGCGCTGCTCTTTGGAAATGCCATCAAATTAGTTGTTCATCCAAGCAATTAACCCACAGTGCCAGGCAAAAGATACTCAAAGATCAGGGCTGCAAAACCGACAATGTGTCGGATGGCAAAAGATTTCGCGTTTAATAGAGCATAATACAACTTTTAAACCCTCTCTGATATTAAAACAGTTTCAGTTGGCTTACCGTCTCTGAGTGGATATCAATGCTATTCCCAGCTACCCCGGGTTAATGCGACAGCCCTGCCGAAAAGCGGCAACAAAAGCACGCCAACATAATAATCATAAATATATCAGACAGCCAAGTTTGGGCTGGCATAATAAAATCCAATTAAAAACCAAAGAAAAACAATGTTTACGACCTGCCAGCGCCCACTGAAAGGGGGGGGGTGCGTTGGGTTGCTTTAGGCTAAAGGGCTGACTCGACGATTGCGTTGAGTTATGTTAATGCCACTGTCTGCGCCCACAAAGTGGCACCGATGTTGATAGGTATATATATTCATACATATATATATGTGTATGTATGTATGTATGTGTGGCTCTTTAATGTCTGCATTCTCCGAAATGCATTTAGCAACAGCTGTTACCCAAAGAGTGAGGGGAGGAATACTTGGCGACTCATTATGAAGCAGACAGCTTTAACAGCAAAAAAACACTAAGAACAATTCTTCACCTAACACCACATAATTCACCGCCACAGAACGATAAACAGCTGAGCTCAGTTCCCTTATCCCTTATCCCCCAGCCACATATCCCGTTCCAGGCTCTGTCAAGTGTCAGCGTAAATCTTAAAATTCACGGAGCAGAAAGTGTTGCCCGTGTGGAAATTGACTTGGCCGACAGCAGTTGGCTGGTTGGCAGCCGGAGGTCCCGCTAGATAGATATTCGCATTGTTACTAGTATTTGTGGTAGTGGGTGCTCTGCCATACGAGACAGTGGTGCGGACCGTGGTCGGAGGTGGTGTCCCAGTCGGCGGGAACTTGCACTTTATTATTTATGGCTGTCGGGTTGAGTACGAATTCATTTTATTTATGAACCAAGTCAGCCAAGCGGCCAACAAAACAGCCAAAACAGTCAAAACAACCAAACGGCCAACTGTGGCCGCCCTCTGCCTTGACTACAGCAACACGAAATTTGTTTTCCTCAAAGAAGCACGAAAGAAAAACGAATGGAATTGTGGACTAGCGTTTCAGTGAATACTGAATTCGCTGAATTATTCAAAACAAAGGGGGTAGACGAATATTTAAGCTATAACAAATTATTGGCAAATACATAAACTTGTTGTAAAGATTTTTCTTGGTTTTCTTTCTTCAAATTCAAATTTGAGCTTTCCTTTCGGCAGGATCATTTGACAAAATTATTAGCAATAGTCCCACTGTACCTGGCTGGCCAAAGAACGGAATGCGATGCCATTGCCTCCGACACTTACACTATGACTCCGGAGCTCTTTGGCCTTGCTGGTTACGTACGTAGCAAGTTTCGTGTCGGCTAATTAGCTTTGGGTGTATTGTTTATAAATTTATGACGCATGTTAAATGGGTTTAATGAATTTATGACGAGAACAGAGTCAAGAGTTTAAGCTGTGCCCAATTGAATTTTCTCTTATGGATTATGTTTATTGCGGTCATTAGCAGTGTACAACATGTTTATTATGTTCTGTTTCGTGACAGACGCCAAAAGAAAACATCAGACGAACGAATTTAACTTAAAACTGTCGTCACTCCAGGATCAGCCACCCGTTGTGCTGGAACCCGCTGTGCCAAACAGCTCTATTACAAATGCAGATGAGCTGATCCGAATCAGCACCCAATACGATAATTAAACTCGCATATGATTATGCTATTCAAATGCGTTAGTGCTGTTCTTAACTGCTCAATTATAAATGCTTACGCTAGCGACAGGGTATAAGAATTATGCTATATTTGCACCTGACAAACAACATGAAAAGAAAAATTCGAGTTTTATCTTAATTTGGTAACTGAGAAGGGAGTGCGCGAAGGAAAATATTTGTATCTTTCCTTTGAAATCGATGTATATTAAACTAAGTTTCACCGATTTAAAATAATTTATTTGAGAACCCAAACATTTTGGCTCGACCTTCACATTTATACAAGTATTAAATTTGAAGGACATATAGCTGTCCGAGCAAGACGAACGTTGTGCAAAACCACCTTAGAATATTCACAGTTGAGGTCCCTGATTTATGACTGATTTTATTTCTAAGAAACTTAATTATTATTTTTAAATTCAATAATTTAGAATTAAATATTCAAGAATTCGTCACATTTTTATTGTTTTCTTTTACTATCCAAAATTTGTATTGATTGGTAAGTGCATCAGATATTCGTCTTGGATTGCTACAGGGGTTGCTTTTATGTTATTTATGGTCGTCGTCAGCGGCGTCGTTGTCGCACCCCGGCGCCAGGCTCAGAATGATCAATGGCCACTAATTAGTGTGTCCTCTTTTTGGAAAGTTTACACATGCTCCCTAAAACCCACGGGCCACGGACTTAGGCCAGCGGGCGGCGGACAGAAGGGGATATTCAGTTACAAGTGTCGTCTGGGTCTCCGTTGGGTTCCCCGCTGTGGTAATTTATTATTTGTGCTGCGCTGTTGCTGCTGCTGCTGCTGTTGGCGGGGATTTGAATTTCAATCATTTTGTAGTTGCGTCGATTAGAAATTGCGATAATGTCCAATGGCGACAAAGTTTTCGGGGCGCCTCCTGCCCATTCCGACTCCGATTTCGACTCCAACTCCGGCTTCGACTCCGGGTCCAGCTCCCGCCAAGCTCGGACCCGACTCGCCTGTCTGCAGTTTGTCAAAGCGGCGGCAGAAACCGAAGGCTTATCTGCACTTGGCTGCCAGTAAATTATGCTTTATCTGCATCTGTGGGTCAGGTCCCAGTTCAGACACGCCTGCGGGCTGCCCTCCCTCATTTGTACGCACATACATAAGTAGTATTTGGACAATGGAAAGCCACAACGCGACGTCGCCGTTGCGGTCACATTGATTGATGAGCCCAGAGCGCTAATGAGCAGCAATTAATAAAGTCATGGACTTTGTTGACCGCAACAGCGCTCGCTGTGGTCAGCTGGCAAATGAGCAGGCCGAGGAGGAGTAAAGTGAAAAGCGAAGACCGAGGAGCGGCAGGCAGTCGGTGTCTTGTCTCGCCGGTGTCCAGCTGATTAATGCAAGGCGCGATAATGAGGCTTTGACTCGGCTCAGACGTTTCATTTTTTGGCTTGATATTTTTTTTATATTTTCACAGAGTATTTCTGACAAAGTTCAAATAGGTTCTGGTATATCGAGAGTCAAGTCGAAGTAAGGCTCTGCAATCAGTGTTTACATTTAGAATATGTTTAGCATTCAAACAAAATGATATCTGATGTTTAACCATTGTAAACTGCCAAGGCAAATATTCCTGGAAATTCAGAGAGCATTTCCATAAAGTGAGTGAAATAAGCACTGCGTGGGCGTGCGAGTTGCTCCACCTTTGAAGTGCCGACGCCGCCGCCGTCTGTTCATCTAATTATCACACTGTCTGAGGCAACATAAAATAGCCATGGAGTCGGGGAGGAAGTGTGTGTGTGTGCGATATGTCTTCGCCATAAAACCTGAAAATAGGCGAAATAAATAAATAATCGAAAAACTAACAAGCTGCTCTCTAAATGAAATGCAGCTGAACACAACTCCCCACAATTCCGCACAATTCTGGCCTCTAATGTCGTTGTTATGGTGCGCATCATAAACTCATAAAAGTGTGAAAATAGCGGCGAGATCAAAGCAGCAAACAACTCAGCACCAGTCCGCACTAGACGGGTATAAATATTAATACAGGGTATTTATTTGTACAATTTGATTTAACTGAAAAAAACTATTTAGTAACTTGCTTCAATTGTGAATTTCTAACCAAGTGCGACCAACTCCAAATTGCACTTGTAGTTTCATTTTTTATGCTCCATCCGGCAAATTAGTAGTCAGTTATATCCGCTTTGGGGGCGTCAGCGTTGCAACAAAAATCTTGTCGGAACCCAGCCACAAACAGTTTTGCAGTCGGAGTTGCACATGCAAACTAATAAATTCCATTGATGTGTCTATTTTCGGCT
The DNA here is from genome assembly GCA_004143765.1 of Drosophila melanica. Lineage (NCBI taxonomy): Eukaryota > Metazoa > Arthropoda > Insecta > Diptera > Drosophilidae > Drosophila > Drosophila melanica. The sequence continues at coordinate 54,655 of SCDT01000921.1, forward strand.
GGCCTCGTCTGGCCGCGCCTCTCCCAGAAGAGCCTTAAAGTACCTGCAACGGAAGCAATTTGTAGCTACAAGCTGTAATTTCTATGCGGGCCTCGCCCCCCTTTCACCCGATCCCAGAATGTTGCAGTGCCGCAGCGCCGCCTAAAAGACGTCGATAATTCTTAAGGAACAGCGCGAAAATTGGGAAAATAAGAGCGTGCAAATTTTCGCTGTCAGTGGCACAGTCACTTGTTGGAAGGGCGGAGGAGTGGTGGGAGTGGTTGGGCTTACAGCAATTGCTGCACATTTTATTTAACCCTTTTTATGGCCTCATTATAGCAGGGGTAGATCGCAAACGACCCGCACACACACTGACAATATATATATATATATGTCTGTATGAATGGGTTCAAAGTGGGCGCAACACGCGGAAATGAGGCTAAGAATCAAGCAAATAAATGTTTTATAAAATGTTCGCAGCACACAAAGTAAGTAGCGAAATTTCCAGCACTTCTCGAGCCATTAAAATGAAATTTATTGTTCGCAATGTTTTATGGTTTTCGAAATTTCGTGCAGGCAGTTACTTGGTAATTTGGTGGAAAATCAGCAAAGTCACGATGTGAAGTAGTGCAAACTTAGAGGCTACTTTTTCGTTAAAGTTCCGCATGATATATACTCATACAAATAAGCCAATTTAAAGGGAATTCATTTAAAAAGTATCTTCATCTGAGAATGTGAAGCATTTTGTAGCATCCAAATAAACGTTTACAACACTTCATGGCTCAATAGTAAGATGGAAAGATAAATAAACCTAACTTTCGGAAATCAGGAAATCTGACGCCAGAAAAACTTTGCATTGCTATTCATATTTGGCACGAAAGGGAAAGTTCTGCAGGGAGAGAGAGAGAGGGAAAGCGAAATTAATAGCGACCAAAACTTTCAGTCTGCGTCTGGCTGCGTCCCAGCTTACAGCCACTCCTCCCCCCGCATTCCATCCTTACTTTTCACTTACGTTAGCTTTAGAGGCCGCCGTTTCCTTTACAGGCGCAAGTTGAAGCCATAAATTTTGCGGAACGCAACGCAACGCAAAATAACCGAAAAATGCAAGACAAGCTCTGCAGCAGCCTCCTTGGAGCTGAGAATGGAAGGAAGCGCTTCTGGTGGGGATCGGCGGGGACGCGGCGCGGTCTCGGGGAGCCTGTGTGATATCTAGCGCACATTCAGCGCGACGATAAATTTCCAGGCCAAAATGTGTAAATTATAAATACGAGCAATTATTTTAACTCTACTTAACAAATTACCATGCCATAGCATATGGGGCAAAAGGTATAAATTACCGACTTTTACGACTTGCGGAAATTGTATGGCGACGACGACGACGAGGCAGCCAGGTTGTAGGACTGTGCATGTGTATATATGTATGTGTGTGTGTGTGTGTGTGCGAAAGTCGGTTTAATTGTGTGTGTAGGTGATTATGCTTAATTGTGTGTATGTCAGAAGCGTCGACGGCGTCGTCGGCGGTCTGTTCAAGAGCCCGGGACCCGTTACTCCTTCCTGTGCCGGCACATTGAACAACCCTCGCCGCCCTCCCACAACGATCCTGCTTCTGCCGTGTGGTGCAAAACTTTTCGAATCAACTTTTAAGCAGCCCAAATGACTTTGCGGCCATTTTACTCGTGTGTGCAGGTCACAGGAATTAGTCTCCACCACTCACAGTTTAAAAGCGGGGCGAGGACCCACTTGATAACTTGATAACTTGTGTTCTGTGGAAAGGTTGACTGTTTGCTGAGGTTTTCGCTAAATTGCAAAATTGTTTGGTTTCGGTTACACAAAACATTTTATTTGGACAAGATGTGTATTTTAGTCTTCGGATTGATAGCAGAATTTAAGCACTATATTTTGTTATTGTAAAGTCGTTATGTATATAATTTTGTCTTGAATCGACAGCTGATACTGTTCAAGAATATATACTTTAGGAGTTCGAAAATATCTTTTTATGAAGGTATTATGGAAAAATTGTAAAGTGTTTGTAAAACCAGTCAATATAACTTAAATGAATATCCTAATATCGAAAATCCAAAAATTCAAGTTTGTAGCTCTTATAGTTTCCGAAATAGATATAGCTAAATCAATTCAGCTCGTCGTTCTGATCAATTATATATAAATACTATTTGGTGTCGGATATGCCTCTTCTGCCTTCAAAATAAATTTGCAGAAAACCCTTTTCAACTTCTTGATAAGCTACTTAAAAATAAATATTTAGATAAANAAATATTAAAAATTCAAATTTTACGAAATGGCCAGCATCAAAAAATAAACATTTTTAATGTTCAAATTGTGGTATAGTAATATTTAATAGTTTATCATTAGTAACTCATTATTTAATAAATTATTTTAAAATAATTTTAATAATTTATTTAAACGTTGATTTGAAATTTGTAATTTGACTGATATTAAATTCCTATTTGATAATATAATTGTATTAAAATCAAAGGAGTAATATATACAAAATTCATACGAATATTGATGCATATTCATTACGTCTTTGTTGCTTTCCGTTAAGTAATAAGAATGCCAACCCAGTTTTCCTCTTTCCCTGGCCCGTTTTTCCGTGCCATAATGAGTCGGAGACTAAGCCAGTTGTTTTCATTGTCAAAAGCTGTACGTTATGTTAACGAAATGCGAAATGGGGATTTGCTGTTGGCTTTTGCTTGTTTTTCGCACTGTCTTTGATGGCTTTTACACTGCGCAAAAATGTTTGGCGCAGTAGTCGAAGGCAAAGGCGCGCGTGCAAAAATAATTTATGGAGACCATCAACAACCCTCAGAGCTGGAGCTCGAATGATAGATGGCGTGCCAGACTGTCTGCCATGGCCTGGCAACCATGGCAGCCAAGCGAAGGCGAAGCAAGTTAACCCAAAACCCAAAATATGCTGCGGGCGATATATTTCTCGCACTCACTGTCATCGCGGCCGTGTCGAGAGTGCAAGTGCGCAAAAGAGAGAGGCACTAAGGAATAGATAGAGATAGAAAAAAAGAGAGAGAGAGAGAGAAAGAGACCAAGAGGGGGACACACGCAGAGTATGATTGCGAATGGAGAAGAGTGCCCAGCACTTTCAAATTGAAATGTCGTTTCGGCTGGCGCTAGAATTTTTCATTGCCAATTTTTGGGAGAGCAGTCGCCAGGGGCTGTCAGAGGCTGTCAGGGCTGCCAAGGGCTGCCATATTTCTGCCATATTTCTCGAGAGCCAACACAAATGTCACATCAATCTTGTGACCAGTGTAGCGTAAGAAGTAAAGAAAATATTCATTTATTTTTGGCCTCCAAAAATGAATCAAGTTTTGTGTCGCTCGGTGCATGCGAACATGATTAATGACCCGACCGTGTTGCGCGAATTTCAAATAACAAAACTACTAGTAGTATATAGAGGTATATAGAGTATATATATATATTTATATTGATTTACTCTATATGAATTATAATCGCTTAAAAATGTTAAAAATGTTAAAGTGGTGCTTTTAGTATTACGGTAGTAAACAACTACGATCGTCTAAGTTATACACACTTAAAACTTAAACTTAGACTTATACTTAGTCATTATAATGAATCTTAAATCAATGCCCCTTTAACTCAAATTTTTCGAAAATGT
>SCDT01000922.1:0-56272 GCA_004143765.1 Drosophila melanica
TACATACACAATTTATTTTGTCACAAATATTTTCAATTAAAAATTTGTTTATAAAATATAAAAAAATTAAAAAGGTTTTCTTACTTTAATTTAGTTTAAAGTTAAATGTGTTTAAAAAGTTGCAATAAAAAGCACATTATTCACTTCTTGGCAGCCTTTACAGCAATAAATAATGTCACTAATAAATAGTATCACTCAATAATTGAATTTAATTAAGGATTAAAAAGCAACACTACTGTTAAAAGCACATTAAAACTTAATTAATGCAATTAACACAAAATATATTGGAATTTGCTAACACAAAAAAAAAACGAGAAAAAAACGAGACGCTACACAAGTGATGAAATTAATTTGTTGTATATTTACAATCCGGGCAATAACACAAGTCAACTCTCATTATATAATGAACGACCCTTCGTGTGGGATAACAAAAACAAAGAGCGGCGAACATCATAATAAAATTAACATTAAAGTGGCAAGGCAAAAAGGGATCATAAAAATGAAATCAACGTATTAACTACATAGCAGACAGCAACAAAACACACACACACACACATACAAACATATATATATATACACTTTTATAGTCATAACAAGCTCACGCCATATCCTCATCCAGCAGCTGGGCAGATAAAACGCAACGAAATAAAATCAATTCAAATAAAAGCATAAATACGACCACAGGAAATGAAAATGACGATGACTCCGTTGCCACACACACCCACACACACACATACACACACACTCGCACGCACACGCAGCGCCCAAAAGCGACCCCCAAGGGTTGGGCCTGCAGATGACTGTAACTGTTATGCTAGCGGGGGACAGCAACCGAAGGGAGGCGAACTGAGCTCTGAACATGTAAGCGCGCATTTTACGGCACAAGCATTTTCGCTTAATAAAATGTTAAGTGGGGGAGAAAAAGGGCGGCAGACAAAAAGCGACAGCGCCACTGTTAAGTTGGGTTTGCTGTATGCCAAAGGACTTGCAAGCGACAGACAGACAGACAGACAGTGAGAGAACTCGACCAACTGCCAGACAGACAGACAGAGTGACTGTCAGCCCAAGCAACGGGCCAGGCAGAGTCGTAAAATTATATTTACAACACAAACAAAGCTGTCGACAAGGCAGCAGCAGCAGAAGCGCCAGCAGCACTGCGACTGCGACGACAAGAACGTAGCTGAACACAATGATAAGCATGAAGCGGATGAGACACACAAACACGCACACGAACAGTGAGAGTCACTCACACAGGCACACGCACACGCACACGTGCGCCCAACTCACGCTCTCCCACACGCTCTCCCACGCGCCCACTCTCTTAAAATGTGTAGCGCCTGCAAAAAGGGCGCCGTGTGCTTTGTTGAGCGTCAGCGGCAAGAGATGAGACCGAGGCATCCAGCAATTTCCCGCACTCAAAAAATAACAATGGCGCGTTGAAAATATCCGCTTCCGTTTCTGAAAGCTACCAAAAGCAAGCAAAGCAGCAGCAGCAGCAGCAGCAACAAAAAAAAAATATTAATAAAAAGCGTGAGTGCGAGCGAGCCAGTCAACGATTGAAGCGCAGCCAGTGCGAAAGTGCGAGCGGGCGCGCCAATCGAAATGCCAGCGCAGCTGCGACTTTAACTGTTGTTGCTTGTAGTCTGCTTTTCGGGTAGAGAGCGAAGCGTCAAAACGTGCGACACACTCCAAAAACTGAAAGAAGAACACAAAAAAAAAGAAAAAAGAAAAGAACAAATTTAATTCAATTTGAGCACAATGAAATCATATTTTTGCAACAAAATGTACAAAATTCAGTTTTTGGCTGACAAGTTGAAAATGCTTTTCATTTGTGCGCTCCTTCGCACAAATCTGTATGTATGTGTGTGTGTGTGTGTGCGTTTGTGTGTGTGTATTTGTATAGCTATGGCAGCTGGCAATTCCATTTCTATTAGCATTAGTTGGACGGGCAAAGGCGTGCGGCAGGTGTGCGGCGGGGGGAGGGAGTGGGTGTTGTTTGGATAGCCATGCGACTAGAATATGTTGGCATAAATATTTATACGCTTCCAGCGGCGACACAAGCAGACAAACAGACAGACACGCAGTCGACAAGCCAAAGCCAAATATGCAAAGCTCTGCTTGCGTTCTGTACGTGTGTGTGTGTGTGTGTGTGCGTGGCTTTGGTTTGTGTATATGCATGTGTGTGTGTGTGTGTGTGTAGCAAATGCTTGAAAATCACATTATGCCCGCTGGCACAGCTTTGCCACCAAAGTAGGCAGCCAAGGATTCACACACACACACACAAACACACACACGACTGACGAACTGTCTGTCAGCTTTTCCGACTGTCCATTTGTCGTTTTATTTGCAAATGGCAACTTGGACTTGGCAAGAATCGCTTTGCGCCTTTTGCCAGTTTTTCTGTGTGTGCGTGTGTGTGTCTGTGTGTGTGTGTGTGTGTGGGGCGGCTGCCTTGTTTATTATTCATGCTGTGTGCTCCTTTACACCATTACAAGGACCTTGTGGCTGACGCTGCGCTCTGTTTAAATGGCGCATAAAATATTAATAGCTTCATTAGCATTCGCACAAATTTAACTCACACTAATTACATAATATTCAGCGAGGGGAAAGGGGGGGCACAAATCGAAAATGATGTAGCAACAAAGCCGCTTTATATGAATTATACACAATTTTCAAACTGCTGCCGGAACCTTTTTGAGGTCCAAATTGAGGTCCTTTTTGCTGAGGCGTAAAACAGTGACAGCAAACATTTTGACTATATGACTATATGACGGATTTGAAATATTGCCAGCAATGTGTGCGTGCGTGTGTGTGTCTCTGTGTGTGTGACAAGAAAGAGAGCTAGCAATAAAATGAAAAATAGTTGAACTTTAGCAAAAAGCGCACAAGGATATCAATTCCCCAAAGCACACAAAAATACACAACGATATAACTGTACAAGCATGTGTGTGCGTGTGTGTGTGTGTGTGTGCGTAGTCAAATCCAACTAGAATCAGAATCACAGCAATAAAATTGAAAGAGGGCGCACGAATGCCAATAGAAAACAACCGGCAAAGACACTCGCTCACAAGGGAGTCAAGCACGTTGAGAGAGGGGGGAGAGGGATGGAGTTCTCTACTCAGTATATTAGGTTGAAGCGGCAAACAAGTATTTCGGCACCGAACGAACAACGGCACAAAAAGGATCGAAGCGAAGGGACCGACAACGTTTATTTGCCTTTTTGCATCAAAGGCAGCAAAGGCAACACTCAAATGCGAATTTAAAATGAGCCACAACAACAACAACAACAACAGCAATGAAAACAATAAAAGCAACTACAGCCAGACGATGATGATGATGATGAAGATGATCGATTCGTGTTGCAATCCCGCAATATACAAATATGTATGTATGTATGTACGTATGTCATCCGATATGTTTTGGTAAGCTCGAGCACGTGTCCTAGCGAACGGCAAACAATATTACGGCAGTCAAAGTTACACAAAGGTCAAACGGAACATTATGGCTTTATTTTGCGCCTAATAAATCTCATTATGTCATTATGTGCTCGAGCGCAGCAGCAACAACATGAAAAAAATACCAACAAATACCATCCATAAACAACAAACAGCAGAGGTAACACACAGAAGAAACAAGAGTGCTCTTGTCAACGCTGCTCGACTATCGTTTACCCTGTAATTGTATATGTTGATGAATTCTTAAAGTTTTTACTAATATTATTTATTAAATTTCTATACTTGCATATATTAATTCGTAAGAAATGCTGAAGAAGAACATATAATATATTTATAATAATATTAGGTTCACTCTGCCTGTTACATCGTTTGCTTAACACTATTATACCTACCTGCAACTACTTTAAATGGGTACAGAGTACAAAAAGTAGCCAGCGCTGCGTAGTCGACTGCGACGTCAGCGTCTTCATCGTCATCGTCGTCGACGTCGTCGTCGTCGTCGTTGAAACGGCAACAGCCAAACGACATGCCAATCAGTAATCAATCCGCACGCACATTGACAACGAGGACGTCGCCAGCGCTGCCGCGCGCTCTCCTCATGTTTCCACTATCATCCAAAAACAATTTGCAAAGGCACATACCAGTTGTTCCGCTCGTATAGACCTCAAAATACCCTGCATTACACATAAAATTAGTTTACTGCTATCATCGTTTAAAAGACTTATGCTACGCACGCTTATCCATTATTTTTGAATTCCCTTACTTCATATTTCAAGTGTTATAATTTCTTATTGGATGTGTGGCTAGGCCTGCGCCTGTTACATACACCAGCATAATATTGGCAATAAGAAACTCGCAAAAAAGGAGCAGCAGCAATGCTGCCAAGTGAGACCACACGACGTCACAGTAAACAAAATGAAAAGAGATAAACATAGAGCGGCACTGCGCAATATGGCGTCAACAGCAGCCAGCAACACTGGCGGTGAGCGCGAGCGAGAACGAGAGCGCCCAGAGAGCGAGCGCACAACTAAAACGCCGCCATTAAAGAAATTCCTCTCAGAGAGCGCGACGTGTATGTGCATGGGAATGCTTTAGTGTGCGGCATGCGTGTGCAAAAGCCGCAGAGTTGTCAAGCTGTCAGTACAGAAAATAAATAAGCATCATATAAGGTGGAAAAATAAATTCTATTTAGAATGACTAAATTTTTTGCACTCTAAAAAGAAGTAACATTATCTCAATATACTTATTTGCCCGCTAGGCTTTAAAAATGCTTGCTTGTTTACTTGACTAGTTGAGTTGACAACCCTAGTTTGCGCGCCGCTGTGTTGCCAGCGAGAGCCGCTCAATTTATGCGCTTTTTGTACGCGTTGCTCCTTCGTGGCGGACAGTACGGATGAAACACTGTCGACGCAGCAAACTAGGCGAAAAGTTCTATGAAAAATAACAAAAAAGAAGAAAAAAAAACAACATTCAACATTTTTAGCATAAATTGTATGCTTAGCCAGAAAGATTTCCATGAGCAAATAAGCAAAGGTATTCAACATATATTATGCCTCGCTATAAATTATGCAAATAATCAAGTGTTCATGTTGTGTTTGCCGCGTGTGTGTGTGTGCGTATGTGTTTGCATTGAATTATTCAAGCAACACAAAAGCAAAAAGTGTTGAAAAAAATTGTCTTGCCTCGTCGCCTCTGCGTCTTTAACGTCTGCGTGCGTCGCGCCGCGTCTATTCGGTGCGTGTGCATGTGTGTGTGTGTATGAGTGTTTTAAGCAATTAACCAGCAGCAGTGTAGAAATGCCAAAAACGCATTAAAAATTATTACTCGTTGGCTGTCTGTCATTCACAAGAAACAGCAACAACAACAATACACAAGTGCTATTTGCCGCCGCTACTCATAAAACAAATTACCCACTTGGGCTTGACTGTTATGCGTGCGTGCGTGTGTGTGTGTGCTTGTATGTGTGAAAAGAGCAGCGTAATCATCATCATCAGCAGTCGCTGTCATACAAGCAAAGCTACAACAGCACATACATATACTACTATACAGCAATACGATTGCGAACAAAAAAAAAGTAGTAAGCACTCGCCGCAATAGTAGTAAAACGGCCAAAAAGGCAGTGGCAATATGTTACCACCAACAACAACAACAACAACCACAGCAGCCGTATAATACCGGAATAAAATTTCTATACAGCGCGCTTCTCCCGCATGAGCAGTGCATCTGTATGTGTGTGTCTCTCTCGCTCTTGCTCTCGAACGGCTGCACTGAGCGACAGTATATTTTTTTTTTCGCTTATAGCAACAATGTTGGGCAGCAGCAGCGTCGCAGCGACGTCGCAGTTGGCGTTAAGGCAAATGTTTGTGTGTTTGTAAATACGTCGCATGCACATATCTCTGTGTGTGAGTTTTTTTTGTGATGTTTCGCACAAACATTGCGGTAAAAGAACGCCGACAAACGTTTCGTCGCTGGTCGCTTAGCCGCTCTCACTAATTGTGACGTCTGCGCGCGTCGGTTTGTCTCTCTGTCGGTCGGTTTGTCGGTCGCTTCGTCGCTCTTTTTGTTGTACAACTAACTCCCCCGTGCATTTCTTACTTCGAGCTCGGTTCACTGCATGTGTATGTGTGTAAGTGTGTGTGCTCCACACACACACACACGCACACGCAGCTTCGTCGCGTCGCCCGCGTTCTCTCTTTTACACAAAGTGCCGTTTTTTGTATTTGTAGCAAAAAAGAAAACAACTAACCTCATAAAAAAGTTTATGCAGTGAAAAAAAAAGAAAGAAACACCAAGTTAAATTGCCAGCAGCATATTTGTCAAATAAAAAAAAATAATAACAGCAAAAAATGAAATAAAAAGTGTTTGTCGTGGCAATATCTACCCCTCTCGTTCTTGCGCTTATATAAATGGCAAATAATTCTTGAGATTGGCTCCAACAACAGCAGCAGCAGCAGCAAAAACAAACACGTCGAAAAGGAAAGCTCTGCCTACAACAACGAAAATTTGTGGATTTACATTTCCTGTGTGCAGCAGCAGCAACACCGTCGTCGTCGGCGTTTCTTTTTGTGGATTATTACTACCTAAAAAACCGCTGCTCACTTTGCGGGCCGCACGTTCTCCACTCCATCACTCACTTCGCTCTCGCTCTCTGTCGCACGCGAGAGTGCAAGGGTCGCTGCGCGAGCAAGCCAGCAGGCAACGAAAAATCCTCGTTCGCACCTTGCTCCCCACTCACTCATTCACCCAACACTACTACTCACCATTCTCTCTCTATTCCCCCTCGAACGCCGACATCAAGAACAACAACTACAACAACAGCAGCAATAATAACAACAACAACGACTGCATGCTGTCGTCTATGAAGCAGGAACGAGCATATCAACAGCAGAAATTGCGATTATTTTGGATTTATAAAAAGGCAAGTAAGCAAACCTAACCAAACACTTCTCACATATATGTATATAAATATGTATGTATGGATGGGAGCGTGTGTATGAGTGTGTACATGTGTATATTTGTTTAATGTGGCATGCTATAAATCCCAAAAGACGGCCCCCCGCCGCCACATTTTTATGCTTGCGCGCGAGCGAGATAGTTAGCTGCAAGTGACAGAGCAAGAGCGGGCGAGAGGGAGAGTAAATTGATTTCCAGTTTGATTAATTGCCGCTTGCTGCTGCTGCTGCTGCTGCGAGGCGCATGTTTCTGTTATTTTTTTCTCGTTATTTTTTGTTGTTGTTGTTTTTTCGCCTCAAGTTAATGCCAATTAAGGTGTTTCAATTTAAGCCGATTTGTAATTAAATGGGGTTTTGTTTGCAGACACCCGCCTCCCCACTACTCGTGATTAGAAATTGACAGGCGGCTGCGCAGCAATTTAGCAATAAATATGTATAAAAACATGATTTAAACATGTAAAACAAAAAAGATTGCCATTTTCAGATTTATGGCTGGCGATTTAAATTGGTATTATTGACGATTATTAAACGTGGGAAGTTTGCTCTTAAAAATACTTGGGGAATTATTAATTTCCCCGGATTTATTTATTTGAAATGTGGCGGTGACAGGCAAATGACGGCCCATTGAGTTTTTATTATGAATTTTAAAGTGCACGCACACACACACCATGAGAAAAATTCCCATAAAAGGGGCGTCGTCGACAAACAAAACGGACGAGCACTGAAAATACATGCATAAATACAAATGAAAAAGGAATCACGCTGCCTAATGAAGCCTGCGGCGGCCATGTTGGGGAGTACGAATAAACGAAGCGACCGAACGACGAAGCGACCAAACGACCAAACGACCGACCGACCGACCCGAAAGGCGAACGACAAACAAACAGTGCATTGGATTGTTGGAGTGCGACGGGGGGAGGGGGGTGTAGAGGTCGCACAGCACACGTAGCTGTGCTCCGTTTTGGGCGCCGTGCGCTCTTTTTCACGCGCTCTCTCTCTCGCTTATTCTTACGCTCTCTCTTGTTCTAGCTCACTCGCACTTGCACTTGCAATTGGCTTCTGTCGCGTTGCGTGAGTTTCTTTTTTTTGTTGTTTTAATAAGTTTTGGCCTGGGCGTGTTTTGCATTTAGTTGAAATTATGATGTATGAAGAATTTGGAAGCGTGTGCGTGTGGGAGTTTATGCTTATAATAGAGACATTTATGTAAAATATGAAGTATAATTAATTTAAAATGAATAGTTAAAGTTTATATTGTATATATTTACTTCAACATGTATATAATACAGAGAACAACATTTATTTAAGAACTTTTCTTCTTCTATGTTAGATAGTCTATCGCATGATTAATTAAATATGAAAAATTCATTTATTCGAACCTAAACCACATTTACGAACCGAATCTAAGCGCAAACCATTGTGAATGGAATCATCGATTTTGTTTTGTGTCCATTTGAAAAGGCCGGATATTGTATTTGCATCAGTGTATATTGAAATGTATCTGACAGATACGTCGCTGTTTGCGCTTTGTTTTGTTTTACAATTGGGCAAACGAACTGCGTTAAACGCTTTGTAAACACAAATAATCAAAAACAGTTCGACAACAACGAGAGCAGCAACAACAACGACAGCTAGTCATACAGATACAGATACAACAGATAGATAGATACAGCAGCAGCACAATTAAGTAACTATTAGACGCGCTCTCGGTCATAACATTAAAAATGCTTTACACAAATGGCCAACAACAGCGGCGCTGGGCAGCCGAGCAAACGTAAGGCCAAAAACCAGAGGCAGCTCTAAGCGAAAAGAGGGGGGTGTGTTGGGGAGAAGGAGAAGTAAGAGACGGGGGGCAACTGCGGGGCGCACAATCGTGACGCCAACTTAGTTACGGTCATTAGCACCAGCAGCGCCGCCAGCGACAGGCCAAAGCTGACGCTGACTGCCTGACAGCCTGGCTGCCTATGCCCCATATGCATGTATTAAACACACGCACACACACACACACACAAACACACACACTAGCACACATAATAATTTGTCACACTGTCGGAGTCGCTGGCAACGCTTGGTAAAAGTTGCCAGCAGCAACAGCAACAACAACTAAACCAGCAGCAGCAGCAGCAGTCAAGACTTGTACAAGATACATGCACAACTACACACACACACACACACACACACACACATACGCATACACACGTTAACTGACTTTTAGTTGGCGCGTTGGGAGCTTTTGCCTTTTTCTGCAAAGTGTAATTGCCTTTGTTGTTGTAGTTGTTGTAGTTGTAGTTGTTGCTGCTGTCTGGCTGTTTGGCATTTGCCACCGTTCTGCGCCTCAGACGATAACAATTTCAACGCTACAAATGTGTCAATTGCCTGACAAAACATTCCATGCACACACACACACACGCCTCTATATATGTATGTGTGTGACCAAGCTAAAGACTTGCTGCCTAATCATTTCTTTTCTAAATTAACAGCACTGCAAACAAAATGTTCACCAAATGCTGTTAAATTGTGGCTGTTAAACAAAGCAACAATTATCTGTGAAATGTTAACGGAACTGCTTTTACATTGAAATCATCTGAATAATTTTTCTTTAAAATGTAAATTCAACTAACTTTAAATTATAACCAAGTGCCGCTAACTGCATTTTGCTGCCAATATTCTCCAGTCGAGAGTCGCTTAGCTGGGCCATTTGTCAGGGCCCCGCCTCGTCGACACGATTAAACGCAAATTGATTTGTTCGCTACTCATAAATGTTTTTTTTTTGTTCGTTTCTCGTTTCGACAAATGTAAATTACAAGCGAACTTTCAGCTTGTTGCAAACTGAGATAAAAAAAAACAAAACAAAGCAAAATGTTGACAACAACAATAATATTAAATTGCAGTTTCAGCAATTCAAATTGTTCGCCAATTAGAATTAAACATAATTTACTTAAATGCAAGATCAAAAAAAGCGAATTCATCAACAATTTTTCCACTTGAAAAACACAAATTCAATTCAATAATAAATTAAACATTTAACAAAAAATGTTTATTTGCGAATTTTTATACGCAATGATTTGTACAACATTTTCCATAATAAACTTTTGTTAAAGGCCGACTGAACGCTTAGCGTGAAGTGGTTTTAGCAGGGGGAGGTGGAGGAGGAGGGGGAGCGGGGGCTTGGAACATGATATGGCGGGTTTAGTAAAAACAAACAAGCCGCAATCAACAAGAGCGTCATTAAAAAAGCAAATTTCTGAACACGCTAAACACATGTAGACAACAACAACAACAACAACAAAAACGAAAAAAAACATGACAAAAAAAACAACACCAGAGGCACGAAAGCGTTCAACGTTCACTAGATAATGTGGGCTAAGCAACAACAAAGGCAACAACAACAATAACAACAAAGCTGCAAAAAAAACTCAATTCCCAGCGACAAGAAGCGCCGAGGCGACAGCGGGGGGGCAAAATTGATTGTGATGAGGTTTTCAAATAAAAAAAAAAATAATAAAAAAATACCCTGTACAATTTGACAATGGGTGTATATTGGGAAAAATATAAAGAATTGAGTTTATCAGTTATAAAGCATCAAAATTAATCAAATTAAAACTTGTTGAAATACATATAATAAAATACCCTGTACAATTTGACAATGGGTAATGCAGGGATAACTTAAAGAAAATTCTGTTTATCAGTTATAAGGAATCAAAATTAAGACTAAAACTTATTGAAATACATATAATAAAATACCCTGTAAAATTTGACAATGGGTGTATATTGGGAAAACGTAAAGAATTGTGTTTATCACTTATAAAACAACGAAATCAATCAAATTAAAACTTGTTGAAATACATATAATGAAATACCCTGTACAATTTGACAATAGGTAATGCAGAGAATATTGGGACACAAAAAATGCTATTTAACACTTATAAAGCATCGAAATCAAGACAAAAATACGTATACATAGGGTATCTAGACTCTCTTACTTATTTTAAGACTTATTTATTAATATGTACAGGGTATTTTCTGTTCAGACACTTCGAAATATGTCACTTTTGCTTGTTTTTTATTTCAAATGTTGAAAAATTCAATGCGAAAATTGACTTTGAGCTTGTGCCGTGGCGTGTATCTTTGAGATACGCAAGGCGCGCACAGATCCAATGCCAGCGCACACTCAGAGATGTAAATTGACTGCTTTGATAATTAATTAATGCTGCTCAGATACAGATACAGATACAGCGAAATAGATACAGCTACAGCTACAGCTATAAAATCGAACATTTGCATATTTTAAAATATTTGTGTGGGCGCACAGCAAATACAAAAGATTCAAAAACTCCATTAAAAAGAAACCGCAACATTTTTAAACAAGTTAAATTGAATGTTAAATTTTTTCGTGCGACATTTTTGTAGCGCAAATAACTCAATTTAATTGCGAAGGGGGGGAGACGAGCGGGAAGTATTTGATAGGCACTAATTCATTATTGGCGGCATAAAATGTGCATAAATAAAAGCAATTAATTATAACGTGTAAACAATTGCGTACATCATAAATGAAAAAAAAAAATGAATGTATAAATTGAACCCGATAAATGTAATTAATATTTATTTGCATTTATATCTCTGACAGCAACAAATTCCAAATGAAATGCAAACAATTACAGATAAGCAATCAACAAAAAAAAATAAAATAATAAAATAGTAAAGCAATGTGAGAAATGCAAATATTTTTCATAATTGCAAATAAATAGATTGCAATAAATTCTTTACGCTTTATGCAGATAATTAAATTAAGCGATTTGTCAAGCCAGAAAAAAGCGCAATCCACCAACAATTTCCAACCCGAAACCAGAGCGTGATCTAATGTATAAAAATGATAACTTTATCGTGTTATTAAGCAGCAAATTTAAATAGTTGTGTGAACAATTTAAAGTAGTTTTTTCGTTTTCTATTTGAAATTCTTCAACATTATTTTTGATTGCTAATTGACGACTGCTTTCAAATGTTGATCATTCACATAGATCTTTGGACGCATTTCTGGCTAAATGCCAAAATGTGCGTTGTTAACATAGATCGCGTTATATATTGTAAGCTTTTTTTTTTTGTATCTCCATCCATCTGTATCTAAATTGTGTTCGCTACACGCGCCTTCAGTTGAGGCCAGAAATAGCAGCACGCAAACGCCATGCGCTAAATTTAATTCAGCAGCGTAATCAAAAATGGAAGAAAAAAAAAGAAACCAAATTTAGAAACAAATTTAGCACAACGAAGATTAGATGCTCTTAAATTATATTCAGTTTTTGTTAAAATTTTGCTGCTGTTTAACATGAATATGTTAAGCAAATTATGTTAATGTTAATGTTAATGCTAATGTTAATGCTAATTTTAATATTAATGTTAATGTTAATGTTAATGTTAATGTTACTTGAATATTAAACTATTCTAATTATCATCAATTCAATTATCACGAGATAATCAATTTTTAAACAACATAAAGTCTAATTTTGGTATTAATTATTAATAAATAAATACCAATTATTCTGTATATATTAAACAAAATCAAATTCCCACCCGCTGCCTTAATTGCTTTATAAATTTTAGTCGAATATTTGAATAAAGTTTTGTCTTTGAATAGTTTATAGCACAGATTTCCTGTCATGGCGCCATAAATAAATAATAATTCTTCACATTTGGGCCATTTGCCAAAAACACACTTTAACATTTGATTTTACAGCGATATATATGTATATATATATACATATATTTATATGTATTTTATTTTTTTTTTTCGCCCATAAAAAATGTATCCATTAGCTGTTGGCTTTTTTCGTGTATCTCATAAAATTCACACTGTTTGTTTGTTTATTTTGCCAGCGGTTATTTTTTTTGTGGCTCTCTTTTGTTATTGCATATTTATTTTGTTGTATGTTCGGAGTTGTTGTTGTTGTTGTTGTAGCGTCATCAAACTGACAAACGGCGCTGTGATTTCTCCTCTTCTTCTTCTTCCTCTGTTATGCGACTGGGCGTGGCGCAGATTGAGCCTTATGTCTGACGCCGGCCCAAAGCAAAGTCCATCAAGCGAAGCGTGCTTTTCAAATCAAAAGCAACAAAAGCATCTGCTCTCTCCCTCTCTCCCTCTCCCTTTCTCTCTTCCTCACCCCAAGCTGGCATTGTCGTGCTCCGTCTCCCTTTGTGCGGCTTTGACTTTATGCTTTGTCTCCTTTGACTGCGGCTTCGCTAAATACCGAACTAAGCACCTTTTTATACCCGTTCCAGAAGTGAAAAGTGGTATATCGGGTTTCTGCAATGTGCGACTTGCATTGCCTGTTTGATAAGACACAATGTTCACATTTTTATTGACAGATTAAGTTGACAAAAATTTTCCCATTTTATAACATAACATTGTCAAAATTTGACCGATTTTCATGTTTGAGGGCATTTTGATCATTATTTGGCCTCTATATTAATTCTACATTCAAAATATTTGCATAATATAAAAAAAATTTTTTTAGAATTTTTTGGTCAAAAAATCATAAGGGGGGACCCTTGTTAATTTTCGAAAAAAAAATTTTTTTTCATCCTAAAATTGCGAGTTTATATTTTTAATCGATTTCTATTATCAAAATTAGTATAAAAAACAACATTAAAGTCGATTTTGAGGGGGTCAAATTTTTGGTCAAAAATCATGCCAAAATTGACAAAAATTTTGACTTGTAAAGTTCTCAGACCCATAGCTCCCATACTTCAAACCCACATAACTTTGTCAAAAATGAACCGATTTTCATGTTTGAAGGCATTTTGGTCATTATTTAACCTCTAGTTTGGCTCTACATTCAAAATATATGCATATATAAAAATACATTTTTTGGAAATTTTTGGTCAAAAAATCATAAGGGGGGACCCTTATGAATTTTCGAAAAAATTTTTTTTTTCAAAATTTAAAATTGCGAATTTTTGTTTTTAATCAATTGCAATTATCATAATTAGTATAAAAAACAACATTTGGGGCGATTTTGAGGGGGTCAATTTTTTGGTCAAAAATCACGTCAAATCTGACTAAATTTTTGACATGTAAAGTTCTTGAATCGGTAGTTCCCATATTTCAAACCCACGTAACTTTGTCAAAACTGAACCNGTCAAATCTGACTAAATTTTTGACATGTAAAGTTCTTGAATCGGTAGTTCCCATATTTCAAACCCACGTAACTTTGTCAAAACTGAACCGATTTTCATGTTTGAGGGCATTTTGGTCATTATTTGGCCTCTATTTTGATTCTACATTCAAAATATATGCATTATTGAAAATTAAATTTTTTTGAATTTTTTGGTCAAAAAATCATAAGGGGGGACCCTTGTTAATTTTCGAAAAAAAAATTTTTTTTTCATCCTAAAATTGCGAGTTTTTATTTTTAATCGATTTTTATTATCATAATTAGTATAAAAAACAACATTTGGGGCGATTTTGAGGGGGTCAATTTTTTGGTCAAAAATCATGCCAAATCAGACAAAAATTTTGACATGTAAAATTTTTGGATCCATGGCTTCCATATTCAAATCCTCATATCTTCCTTAAAACTGAACCGATTTTCATGTTTGAAGGCATTCTAGTCATAATTTGGCCTCCAAATTAATTTTACATTCAAAATATTTGCATAATTCAAAATAAAATATTTTTGATTTTTTGGCTTTTGTTATTGTTTTGGTTCTGTGAACGAGTATTGCGCTGTCGGCTACGCCCGTCTGTTTTTATATGTTTTTATGCTGCAACAAAAACTAAAACAACAATGAGAGTACCCGCTGGGCCCCGCTGCTACTGAGTAAAGTTTTTACGGTCGTGCGCTGCCCGCTGCTGCTGCTGGCGCTGGCGCTGGCGCTGGCTGAGGCGCTGCTGTTCTCGCATATTTATTTTGATATCTTTTATGAGCCTTTATTCGGCGGCTTAGCTACCCCGCTGTTGATTTTGCGAGAGGCGGCAGAATGTAAATAAAACAGCATGGTGAAAGAGAGGGAACGCCACGTAACCCAAAAGCGGCACGACTTCACAATGCCCTACAACAGGCAGTCAAATAAAATTGCTGTCCATATTGATCTGAAGTATAAAAAGGTTTTCTCAATGCAGCTTTCTCTTTCTTGTTCACTGTTTGAATTCTGATTGGAAAATTGTTTAACTTACTTTGAGTGAATTCTGTCAGTCAAACAAGTTAATCTACCCGTTGGCCACATTAGCTGTCAGTATTTCAGTATTTGCTGCCGCCTTCGCCTGACCGCCCGCTTAGCCACATCAATTCGGCTTAAGCTTTATGGCCATAAAAAGATTATGCCATATTATTTTATATTTCTGCCTGTATTTATGTGTTTTCTTATGAATTTTTTATGTACCCACGTTTTATACATATATTTCTTTTTTTTTTAATGAATTCGCATCTTTATGTTTTGCTGCTGCTTCTTCTTTATGCTTAGCTGTGTATGAATTTATTAACAGCGAAGAGTTGCATTTGGAGGGGGGATTTGCAAATTATTTAATTTGAATGCATTTGGAATTGTGCAATTTGCTTAAATTGCCAATTGTTTGCAATTATTTGCATGCTTATCATTATAATCATTAGCTTATTTGCTGCTGATTATTATTATCATTATTATCATTATTGTTATTACTATTGCTATGGACATTTGCGTGATAATTGTGTACGTGTCTGAGTGATTATATACAATATTCAATGCGAAAGACCTCAGGCAATGGGTATTTTTCTCTTTATAATTTTGGTATTTATTTTTTGCAAATTGCTTAATATGGACATTCAACTCGATTCTGTGGTTTCTCACAGAGCAACGGCGACTGCAACTGTGACTGCGACTTGCGGTGCATTAACATAATTGCCGTAATTTATGAGCCCAGTTCGACAACGAGCAAACAATTTCAAGTGTGGGGGCTACTCAAATTAGTTGCATTTAAAGCTGACTGCTCTTATTCTTTTTAGTCTTTCTTATTTTGTTTTTATTTGTGGTCAGCTATGAGCAGCTCAACAACTCTGCGGCAGGAAGCCGGACAACTGCACGACTTAAGTCTCTTGTAGCCATTTGTCGCTCAGTGTGTCTTAAGCGAGGGCTAAACAATAAGCTTAAAAGATTAAGAGCGTGCGATGATGATTCATGCGAGTAGCTTGAGTGTGCAGTTATTTCCTATATAAGCTGAGAGGGAGAGCAAGTACCTTAAAGTAATTTCACAAAAGCAGTGCTATGCAACTAGTAGGGGAGAAAGTACTTGAGCACAAACAAGGATCTTTTTATTTAATTTATCTAATTTACGTTCATTTTCGATTTCAACTGTCCAAAAACTGTTCGAGCTACACTCGCGGCGGCTGGGCAAACTGGCTTGAAATTCCAAAGCCAAGTCTGGTGTCCGCTTGGCAACTCTATTGACAACGCATGTTGCGATTATTTATGGCAGCAGTTTGATTTCATTTCGCCCGTTGCCCGTTGGCCGTCGCACCTCGCTGCGAGTGCGTTTGAGTGTTTGAATGAGATTAATGAGCCGCTTATAAATCATGGCAAAGTTGTTTAAAAGAAAATGCGAATGAAGCGTAAATAAAATGCACACACACAATAAAAACCGTTGCATATTTTAAGCACAACGGCAACAACAAATATTTACACGCCTCACTGCTGTTGCGGGAGAATGAGCAGGAGGAAGGGGATTTGTAAAAAGTCAATTTCACACTTGATTGCTGGCCGTAAATCAATAAAGCTAAAGTGTTGGCGTTGGCGTTCCCATTGCTGCCTGCAGTCGCGCTGTCTAATTAAGCGCATCTAAGACGCAGCAGCATCGACGGCGACGGCGACGGCAGCTACCGAAAAAGCACTCAGAAATACACACAGACACACACACACACAAATACTTTAAGAGAGACTCACTTATTTAATACATATACAACGGCATGTGCAATAAATCGCGTGCCGTTTTTAACACTTTGACGTGCACAATTGAAAATTGCGAAACGGTTTTTTTTTCTCTCTTCTTGTTGCTTGTTGCGCTTTGTGCAGCCAGCGCCGAAGCAAATTAGCTAAGCCTTACAGACAGAGAGTGAGAGAGAGGGGGGAGAGTGAGAACCAAAAACAACACTTGAGGCTACAAAACGACACCCGCGTCGTGCGCTTGGCTGGGCAAACAAGACGAGGAAGAAGCAGAAACACAGCAAAGCGAAGGCAAAGCAGACACACACACACACACTAACACTAACACACGGACAGTGCCAAAAAGGCTGTGAAAACAGACACCTCGTGCTCCTTTGTTGCCCTCCATTTGACTAGTGTTGTTGTTGTTGTTACTGTTGCTCGTTTTTTTGTTTCCCCGTTTTGTTATTGCCTGCAGTTTTTGTTTGCCAATTGCAGCGCTGCTTTGTTTTTCTTCTCTTATTTTAAAGTCAAGTATTTATTGTATTTACACAGCGCATTGCAGCTAAGAAATACAAAAATAAAATAAAAATGTATTACGAGCAACACAAATAAATTGTGTAAATATTTTGTGATTATATTTTGCGCTTACCTTTTTTTTCTTCTTTTGTTATGAGTGCACGCCCAGTGCAAACAGCATAGAGGCAAGATTTACCCAAGGCAAACAATTAAAATGTACACACGCTCTTTGGATGTGCAAGATTTTAAAAGAGTGTTGATTGACAGATTAGCAGTGGGAAATTTACTCTGTTTGTTGATCAATAAGCGTAAGGGGGGAAATTAGTTGTCAGCGTTTAAGTTGATCAAAGTTCAAAAAGAGAACCAAATTAGATTTGCTTAAAGTTCAAGTCAGGAAATTAACATAAGCTGCAGCAAGCAAAGAGAGTCAGTAAAATAGTTATAAAGAGCGCTGATTGCCCTTTGAAATTCTCTTTGATCTTGATTTATTTTGCTTTTACTATAAACGTTTTACAGCTTTTTTCCCCTTACGAGCGACCATTTGCGTTAATACGTATGCAAATACGTTAACAAATTGATTACATTTGTAATTAGACATGCGGAGCAGTGTGTTTATTTTTAATAGTTTCACATTTGAGCTTCATTAGGTAAGCACTTAAAAAAAATCTGAGCAACTGCTCGAGGCAAATGCAGTAAAAACTAGTAATTTACTGCAAAACAGTCGGCAAATTTTAACTGCAATTATTTGCTATAACAAATTTGTCGCGAAAAAATAAACAAGCAGCTGGAAAAAAAAGAAAGAAAAATCAATAAAATTGTCGCGCTAATAAATTTAGTCAAGCGGAAAACTCATAGCCCGAAACGGTTAACAGAGGAGGAGAGTGATCGAGAGGGGGAAGAGAGAGAGAGAAGTGTATGGTGACGACACACGCAAATGCTTAACTGGTTGACTTGCCTGTAAACGGAGATTTAAATTAATAAAAAATAATGACATCTGAGCTGATTGCGATTCGCGGTGTTAATTTTAAACACACACACACACACTTTTCTCGTTGCTTGCCGCAAAAGTTTGTCTTCTGGTTTATTTTTTTTGTTAAACTAAAAAATTTGCTGCTGCAACTTGTTTCACAGCGGGCGCACGCAGCGGCGTCTCTCTCTCATGAATTATGAACCAGTTGCCGCTTGGACCGGCCTCTGTCGTGCACCCTCCCCCCCCTCACCCACCCCCCTCCTCGTCGCTCGTTTTGCGGCTGCTGTTTGCACTTAACCGAATTAGTTTCAATTGCAATTTTTCAAATGCCTTGCAACAAGCCACCAAATGCAACGCGTCTCGGAGTGAAATATGTGCAGTTGTACCAGTTGCTGTTGTTGTTGTTCTTCTTCTTCTTCTTCTTCTTGCTGCTGCTGTTGTAGCTGTCGACGGCCGCAACATCATTATGCAGTCAGTTTATGGACACGGCCACTTAACAGACAGCAGCGAACAGCCTTTAAAATTAGCGCTGATCGCGTGAACGAAGAATCTTTAAAACGCTGTGAACTGGCTCACTAAACGGTTCACAGATGGAACCAAGTGCGATTTGAACTTGTTCTTTTTCAAAAGTGAATTTAACAGAAAAGTAAAAAAGTTATCAAGTTTACACAAATAATTATTTGAAAAATTAAATTGAAAATTTAAATAAATGTTAGCTGAACTGCTCGTGAACATCGTGTTTGCTCACGTTGCCATCTTTAATTCAATTTATCTCTTCTTATTCGTCTCTTTTTTTGTTGTCGCATCTGTTTGGCTGCCGCTTTGGCAGTTTTAATGCTGATTTCATTTTGATTTGCGCAGCTCGAGCTGAAATCCAAGCAGTTGCAAGTTGCAAAGCAAAACCCAACCTCCCTTCCTCCCTCTTTCTACGTGTGTGTGTGTGTGTATTTGTGCTGTCAATTAATTACCTACACACACACACACACATGCATCGCACATTTCATGCACATTTACACGTCGTTTACTCAAAACACAAAAAAAAAAATAATAATATATAACATGAAAATAAAATGTGCCTCCCCCCTCTCTCCCTCCCTCAGCACAACCCCCCTGCGCAGCCTTCATTCGTGGTATTTATAATGCATTTTTAATGGTGCTGAAAATGTTTCCGCTTCGATTTGCTTTACAGCTTTGCCAGC
This sequence comes from Drosophila melanica, assembly GCA_004143765.1. Lineage (NCBI taxonomy): Eukaryota > Metazoa > Arthropoda > Insecta > Diptera > Drosophilidae > Drosophila > Drosophila melanica. The sequence continues at coordinate 19,481 of SCDT01000922.1, forward strand.
GGCTTAATTAAAACAAACAGCTTATCTAGGCGGCAGGGAGGGGGGACTATTGAGGATGAGAGGGAGGGAGAGGGAGGTGTGCTTGCTGCTTGCTGTCAGGCAGGCGTTTGAAGTGTGGCATAAATTATATTACGAATATATATCTCACTCTTTTATACTCACGCACACACATTCAAATACATGCATACAAACGTATTCGTTGTGTTCAGGTAATGAGCTTCGTCAAGTTTTACACTCGCATTGCGCTGCCTCTGCCACTGCCTCTGCCTCTGCCGCTGCCTCTGTCGCTGTGTGCTTAATGCCTTTTTATGGCATTTTAAAACTTTGCTCACTTCGCATTTTGTTTTTGTTTTGCGCTTAGCCACCGCAGCTTACCTTACCGAGAGACCGGATAACCGAGCCACCGGAGTTAAGCAACTCTTCTTCTGCATTGCTCTTACAATAAGAGCGCGAAGGCGCAAGACGAAAAAAGAGCGAAGAGGGGAACCGACACAACTGTAGATACAAGTCGACAGGTCGGACAGTTGTTGCGTTGAGCGCCGGCAGGCAAGGGCTGCCTAATCGCTACTGCTGCACTCGGCTGCTGCCCCCCTAACCCCCCTCCTCACCGCTTACTCTATGGAAAGCTCTGTGCGGCGAGCTCCTTTTGCTTGGCTGCTGCTCTGTTCGCATAAAAGTTTGCCGTTGTCTGTCTGCTGTCCTGCTCTTGCACATGCAATACACTTTTTGTTTAATATTAATTTTTCTCTCTTGCTTTTATTTTAGTTTTGTACTTTTTTTTTTTCTGTTGCTGCTGTTGCTGCTATTCATGCCACGTTCTTTTGCTATGGAACAGCAACAACAACAGCAACAACAACAAAAAAGAAGTAAAAATTCTTCAGTTCGTTCTTGTTCTTTGTCTGCTTCTTCTTCGTCGTCTTCTTCTTCTCGTGCCTGCCTGTGCGCTCGCTCTGCTGTGTTGAGTTTGAGTTTCTTTTTCAATTCAACTCCCCTGCTGTTGTTGCTGTTGCTGTTGCTCTGTCCCCATCCCTCCTTTCCTGTTGCTGCTCACTGAAAAATCATGTCGTTTTGAAAATTGTTTGTGCTTGCTCATGCGAAATACATATAAATTTGTTGTTGTTGCTGTTGTTGCTGCTTTTTTCTTTTTCATTAATTCCGGGCTCAATTTCGAGCGAATTTTGTTTTTGCCATTTCCTTTTTTCGGCTTGTTGGGAAAATGGGAAATGGCCGCATTTTTCAGCCGTTAACTTTTCACAGCTTTTACTGCTGCTGCTGCTGCTGCATAACTCTTCTCTTTAACACACACACACACATACACACACACAAATAAACATAAATGCGTCTTTATAATTTTTAAATGTGCTTAATAAAGCGCTCAATCTGCTTGCGAGCGGAAGAGCGACTCTGTGTGTGTGTGTATGAAAGAAGATGAACAAAATAAAAAGAGAGTAGAAAAAGGTGAAGTGGTATTAAATTTCATATGCGTCGTTACTCTTTGCGTCTGTGCCCATCATTATCTATATATACATACGTACGTGTATTTTTGTTGGGCACTGTTGAGGCGGGGCTTGGGTTTGGGTCAAAAGAACACTTAAGCCTGAAATTGGCAGCTATTCGCTTGGCTCTTTGCCTGCCCTTGCTATTCATTGTTGTTGTTGTTGTTGGTTGTTTGTGGGTTTGGGTCTTGGGTCCCCTGGCCTGCTGCCCCGACGACTGCGTTTCCCACTTCAGCTCTGCTTCTTCTGCGACGGCATCTACTTATGTCGACTTGTTATTGTTCGACATAATGGCAAAATATTGTATTGCCAACATTTTTGTGCTGCTTGGCTTGGTCTGGTCTGGTCTACCCTCTGCCGCTGTCTTCTTCTTCTTACTTTACTTTATTTGTTGTTGTTTTGTTGTTGCGTGCTTCTTTCTTGCTGCTCTGTTTCGCCTTTAGCCGCAAAGTTGCGAAGCTCACTTGACAAATGAGCTTTGGTGCTGCGCTACGCACAACACACACACAAACACACACACACACACACAAACACATACAGTACACAATGGCAATAAAGTGCGTTAACTTTTTGGCAGATAATAGATTTTATTTCTGGCACGACGCTTGCCACAATCCAAAATGGGTTCCAGCCATGTGGAATGGTTGTGCGTATGCGTGAGTGTGTGTGTGTGTGTGTGTGTGTGTAATGGAATTGTTTTATTATTGCGCCTTGTTGTTGTTGTTGTTCTGTTGTGCGACAGCTGCGTGGGTGCCGCGGCGTATAACCGATCAATTTAGGACGTAAATTGTGCGATATCCGATTTCTATTGATAATCTTGGGGCATGCCCAAACATTTAGCCAAAAACTGAACAGCAAATAGATAAAAATGAATGAATCTTTTATATATATTTGTTGTATTTTTGCTATTCATTGTCAAGTGCACAATTTTCGATTAATTTAAAATACACATTTAAATTTTTTACATTACATCAAACTCAACTTCCTGGCAAATTTTTGCTAGCCAAAGCAAAAAAAAACGACAACTTTCTAACAATGCGCCTAGACAAGTTGTGTGTGTGTGTGTGTGTGTGTGTGCTTTTGTGTGTGTGCTTCAGCGCACACTTAAAATATTCGCATAGCTCACCGCAATCAGTTTTATGTGCGACACGAACGCGCCCTCTTCTGCTTCTTCCCCTCTTCCCCTCCTTGTGTGATTCTGTTTGCCTGTTGTTGGTTGCCCCGCCCCCTTATTACTGCTCGCCTGCTCGTTCTGACTGCTGTGCATGCTTAATGCCGTTGTTGTCTTGCCTGGCACGTTGCCCTACTCCACACCAACTTTTGTGTCTGTCCACACACACTCACACACACATATTTACATATTTATATATATGTATCTATATATGTGTGTATCTGTACTTAAGCTGTTGCCGGCGCTTTGTCCAAACCACACAACTGACTGCTGTCTCTGCACCCTCTCTCTCTATCATTCTCCCTCTCTCTCTCACTCTTCTTGGCTGCATTTTGCGACTTGCATTGCTGATCATTTTACACACATTTGCCAAACACATACGTATACGTAGTTGTTGTTGCTGTTGTTGCTGTTGTAGTCTCTTAATATGCTTTTAGATATGCATCAGCAAAAAGCTATCCCTCTCTCTCTCGCTCTCTCTTTCTCTCTGCTTGTAACTGAAGACGTTGTCATCCCCCCTTTTTGCCTCTGTCTTTAAGCTGCCTTTTGCCAGCTTGTGTATTTGTGCATTGAACTGGAAACGCACCGAGCTCAAAGCCCATGCAAAAACAGCAGGCGTGGCAGGGGCAGGGGCACAGACAGACACAGGCTGAGGCAGCAACAGCGGCAGTCATCCCGACAGCACACAATTTGCATGCCAAACAGCATATAAAATATCGCCGAACACAGCCAACTGCACATTGATTCTACACAGGCCAACAAAGCACACTCGAAACAGTGGTTCAAAAACTTGATGCGATAAGCAAATTGCAATTAAAAAGTGAAGCAAAAAAAATTATTTAAAAATAAGTTTTGAGAACTAAAATGGAGCATTATAAAAATATGAAAAGCGAAAGGGAAAATGAGCGAATAATTTGTGATAATTGGAAGAGGAAACTTATAAAAAACTTTAAAATATAAGAAATGAGCTCAAATTAGCTTTTTATTTAAAGTTGAAGTTTTTTGAAACTCTCAAAATAATTTGCGATAATTAAAATAGAAAACTTGCGCAAAATTTCTGAAAAAATTAAAAATTAAAAATAATTAAAAAGTAATTTTTAAGAAATTTGCTTTTCAGCTTGTGCAAAACTCTGAAATAAAAGTGAGCGCAATTTTCATAATTAAAGGAAGCACTTAAAATAATGATTGAAAAAGTTTACTTTTTATTTAAATTTCAGTGAAAATTTTTTGAAACTCTCAAAATAATTTTTGAAAATAAAAATAAGAAACTTGCGCAAAATTTCTGAAAAAAATAATTAGCACAAATTTAACAATTAACAAATAATTAAAAAGTAATTTTTAAGAAATTTGCTTTTCATTAAAATTGAATTTTCACTTCTTTTAAATTCTCAGAATAATTTATGATAATTCAAAGCGGAAACTTGTGCAAAACTTGAAAAAAAAAAATGGATACAATTTTCATAATTAAAGGAATCATTTCAAATTATGATTGAAGAAGTTTGCTTTTCATTCAAATTTAGTTTACATTTTTTTAAATACTTAAAATGGTTATTGCGTCACTGTGCACGTCTCAAGCCCATTCCTCATGCTTGTCTGGATTTTCATTTGCTACAAGTTTATATATATGTGAATATATATATATTTGTATATATATTTGTGCGTCGCATACCGTTGGCGCAATACTGTTTGGCATATTATTTATTCATATGTTCGGGTTTCTTATTCAATATACACACACACACGAGGCATGCTGATGCGGTTCGAGTATCTGCAGGATGTAAGGATGTAGGATTGTAGTCAGTGGGTATCCCGGCAGTTAAATGCCACTTGAATTGTTGAATTGAGCGAATTGAGCGTACAATTGCTGCCTCTTCAATTGCTGCTGCGAGTTGTGTTTCTGATCTGATTTCCCGACTGCTGTTGACTCCGGCAGCTGCGCTTCGCTTTTCACACATTGTCCAAAAATTAATCCGCAAATCAATTAGTTTTTATGCTACTTAACTTGCGTTTTTTTCTCGATTAAATTTTTTGTGTTCTTTGTTTTCCTCTGTACGCTTCGTTGCGCCGGACAATGAATCACCGTCCGGGCGTCCTTTTGGCCAGTTGTTGTTGTCGCTGCAAAACGCACTCAATCAAATGAAAATTAGCATTAAATATGCGCTGAGCGCCGAGGCTGCCGCTGCGGCTGCCGTGTTTTTCCAGTGTGTGTCCCCTGGGTATTTAGTTTGAAGCAGGGAACGCTCTCTCCCCTCCCCTCTCCTTGGTCTATTGAGGAACCGACCGGCAATCCTCCTTGACTTGTCAGCGCAACCCTCGCCTGCCGCTTGCTGCGGCATTTACGTATTTAGTTGTGTCCCTTCCCATTTTGGGTTTCCTGTTTGTTCAGCAACTTTAACGCAAATAATTTTATATTCCTTTGCACGCTGTTCCACCGGGTACGGGCTTCCCCGCTCCTCTTTCTTTCCAGCAGTGCAAATTGCCAGCCACCCCTCGCTGAGTCGAGCCGCGTCGAGCAACCCTCGAACAAAAGGTGTCAGCTACGTAATTATATATATGTGCCACATCCTCATCCTCCAAAAAGTAACACAAAATCCCATTTTGCTTTCTGTGTCGCAACTTCGCCTTTTGTGTGTATTTTGCGCGTGTTTATTTATTAAGCATATTTGTTACTTTATCCGGTTCCCTCCCAGCCTCCCATCCGCCCCCCCTCTCTCTTTCTGACAGGCGCATCTGCGCGCATTTGCCTTGGATTATTTTGTAACAAATTCCTGCGGCATCCTTTGGCTTGTGCTGTTTGTCGCTGATATTTATAACAATTAACTGTAATTAATCCCAGTGACATTAATCAACATTTCCACCTCAGCACAGTTGATTACCTGAGTGGGCTTTGACGCTCTGACAATTGTGCCAAGGAGTGAGCCGAAGGCGCACTCAAATAATTAAGCAAGCGTATTAATTTGGATTCCTTTTCTGTCTTTCAGCTAATTGCTAATGACAGCAAAAAGCTGCACAAACAAAAGAGAAGCTTTAATATACAAAGTGACATATTATTATTCGAATGGTTCTATTCTAATCAGACAAAGTTAATTGAAAGCTTTGGATTAATCTAGTAGTAAAATAAAACTTTTTTGTTGTGCTCCTTTTACAGAAAATAAGCTTAAATATATTAATTGAAATATAACCTGTTACAAATAGTTCTATTCTACTCAGCCAAAGTTCATTTAAAACTTTGGATTAATCTGGCACTAAAATAAAGCTTTTTATGTTGTGGTCTCATATAAGAACAGAAGCTAAAATATACTATCTGACATACAACCAGTTACAAATAATTATATTCTACTTAGCAAAAGTTTGTTTAAAGTTTTGGATTAATCTGGCATTAAAAAAGCTTTTTATATTTTGCTCTTATAAGAACACATAAACTTAAATATACGAAATGACACATTATCAGTTACGAATGATTGTTTTTGTATTAGCCAAATGTTAATTTAAAGTTTTGGATTAATCTAGCATTAAAATATAGCTTTTTCTTGTAAGTTTCGTCAAGTTAATGAGCTTTTAGCTTGAATAAAGCTCTTATTGGCTTTTCAGCTTTGCGCGAGTCAAATACAATTGAACTAAAATCAAACTAAACTAAAATTTAAGAAAAATCCCTGAACATGCTAAAAGTAATAGGCTTATATGCATAGATAGACATACGTTTAGATATGTATATATATGTATATATATATATAGATAATCCCCGCATGGTATTTTAACAGTCGCTGCAAAAGTGACTTAAAAAAGGGCCGCAAAAGAAAATCAACAAAAAGCAGCAGCAGCTTCTCATACACTCGCTGCAATTACAAAAGCACCGCAAAAAGAGGTAGACAGAGAGGTAACGGAGGGGGAAAGGGGAGGGGTGGCACAACAAGCCCAACGATAGCCATGTCCATGTCGAGGACTGGGACTTTGACTGGGACTGGGACTGGGACTGGGACTGTAGGCTGGCAGCGCAATCAGTGAGCCTGCGTTTTGCAGTGGGCAGAAATATGAAGCGGCAACAAAAAAAAACAAGAAAAAAAGAAAAAAGAGTTGAAATAAATTAACAGAGCTCGCGACGAGACTTGACTGTATTCTCTTTTTATATTTATTTTCAACATATTTTTTTTTTGGTTTCTGTGTTATTTTTTCCGCTGTCTGAATTTGAATTTTGTGCAAGAAAAACTGTTTGCAGGACATGTCGTCGGGCAGTCAGCCAGTTTGTCAGTTAGTCAGTTAGTCTGTTGGTGAACTAGTTCGCCAGTAGATGGCGTTGCCGTTGCCGTTGCTGGCAAACAAAAACATAGGAAAAACTTGGCCAAACAATGGCATAAAAAACATGAAAAGCATACATTACACGCTCGAAAACCCCGGGGGTTACACACACACACACACACACACACACACACGCACACACGCACACACATCCATGTAGAAACAATAACGAAGCGCACACAAAACGTATTTTCTCTGGCGTAAGGGAGCCTCATCGCTGCGGCCCTTTGCAGAGGACTGAACTAAGCAGCAGGCCCAGCCTCTTAGGCCCTGGCCCAGGCACAGCGTCTGGCTGGCACTGGGGTCTGTCTTTCGGTCCGGCAACCCAGCCGGGCCGCATGACGTTGATAATATTGTTGTTCACATGTCGAGTTTTATTGTGTGGGGAACGTGAAACGATGCAAACGGCAGCAGCAGCAGCAGCAGGGATCAGCACCAGCAGCGTCTTTTTGCTGTGTTGGCCTGTGCGGAGTACGTGGCATGTGCAGCATTTTGTGCCCTTTAAGTGTTGCACACACGGCCAAGGGGTATGCTCCATAAATTTCTTGCACCAGCAGATAAATACGAGTTGGAAAGCTCTTTTTCTGTTGCTGACTTTCTAAAAACTCATCTAAAATGAAAAAAAGATTTTATAAAAGAGTTTACTCAACTTAAATAGGAATTATTTGTAAACGAACTTTCGTATATTAGGGAAAAAATCTTAACATGAACTATTTGATGCAGCCAGTAAAACGTTTACGAATGTGTGGTAAAAGAATCAACAAATTTGAAACCAGCAAAAGAATTAAATGAAGAGAAAATGTATACATTATCAGCCAGAGAAACGTTTATGAATGAATGAATGAAGAGAAAATTTATATATTATTTTATACTTAAGCAGGCAGTAAAACGTTTACGAATGCCATCAAAAGAATAAAATGAAGAGAAAATGTATACATTATAAGATGGTTAAACAGCCAGAGAAACGTTTGTGAATGAATGAAGAGAAAATTTATATATTATTTGATGCTAAAGCAGCCAGTAAAACGTTTACGAATGTAACACAAAAGTATCAAAAGATATGATAGCCTCAGTATTAAAATGAAGAGAAAATGTATATGAAGAAAATATCTTTTTCTAATATCTTATCTTTCTTGCCAATTAATTTGGCAAGGCTCACTCGCGTTGCCTGTGCCTGCAGGGTATTAATGAGTATTACTTGAACTACACCATGTCTTACACACACACACACACACACACACACTGAGTCGCTGGGCCTGGCCAGTTGCCGCCTCGTTTTGCGGCTGATTGCCTTAGCCCGGTTGTCGGAGCAATTGGCAGCTACCTGTGCGAGTGCCGAGAGAAGAGGCGACGGCGTCTCTGTAATTTACAGCATATTGTTGTGGGGTGGGGCACATATGGGGAGGGGGAGACAGGGAGAATGCCAAGGCATTAATTGAAAGTGGTTGGGAGAGTTGTCGGAACTACTTAATGCGCTGGTCACTGACCACTGCCAATGCCCATTGCGGGCTGGTCAAACGCCTCGCGGCGTATTTGTATAGCAGTTGGCCCCGGGGCAAACAAAAGCCCGAACGCGTGTTTGCATATAGAGTGCGGGGTGTGCGGGGTGCGGGGTGTGGAGTGTGCGGCATTAGTTAGTTTACAATCCTCTTGTTATTGTTGTTGTGGAAATGCTACAAATCTGTTGTTGCGATATGGCAACCACAAAACCCAAAAAACCCTTCATTCAGACAGCTGCTGGCGACCTTTCAACCCCAACCCCAATCCCACAGAGCAGAGCAGAGCACCCCCGACTCAATCAGAAGCGTGCGCAATGCCATCCCAAGGGGCAAAGTCAACTTTTTGGGTTGAGCCAAAGCAATTCGCATTCGCATTCGTTTTTACATTCATTACTTATGCTGGCGGCAGCCCAGCTTGAACAACCCTTAGTTCGGAGCCCCGGCGCAACCCCTAAGTTACTTTCTGTGTTCGTTCTATGCCATTTCGGCTCAACGTTAATCGTTATTTTGGCACTTTTTGCTCTCACTCTCTCTTTCCCTCTCTCTGTCTTTCTCTACCCTCGGGCTGTAATCGCCTTGCGTCATAGGATTTTAAGCTGTAAAGCTAAAGCTGCCTGACCTGAAGATACCCTGTAGCCAGCTGGCAATATAACAAAATTATTTGAAATAATCGATAAATATCGATTTCTGCATATTTTATAGTATTACACAACACTAAAAACAGGAAACCCAACTACATATACTTTATAATCTTACACAACTAAATAATATACCCTGTTTAATTGCTACAGGGTATCAAAAGAAGATATATGTATTTATTTTTAAGGGCCACGCGGGGTCTGGAGCACATTTTCAAATTATCCTTCAATGAAATTATGAAAGCATCAACAAAAAAAAGGGTCGCCCTGCGTAGCGTAAAGCGTAGCAAAAGGGGGAAGCATGAACTAAGGAGCAGGGGCAGGGGTAGGGGTAAGGGTAACGCATCAGCATTGGGCACGTTTACCCTCCCGCTGCTGCTGCTCGCCGACAAACCGCTTGAGTCAAATATTTTTGATGAGGGTCATAATTATAATGAAACAGGTCTTGCAATCCGGAGACAAGAACCAACTCGGGCTGTGACTGGCTTCTTCCTTGTTTAGCTCTCGTTTGTTCCCCCTGTCCGTCTGTCTGTCTGTCGTGGTTGCTGCTGCCTGCTCAACACTTTTGCGCCGGGCATGATTCATGCCGTCCCTGCGTCCGATCCGATCCCTTCACAAGCGCACGGCTGCCCCTGGTTTTACCCTGGGTTTCTGTGTCTGCTGTTACTGTTTCTCCTGTTTCTGTTTGCCCGAGTTGCCCTCGGCTTTGGCACTGGCGTTAAATTTTATGAAAAATAAAATAAAAAAACAGGGGACTCGTTGTGCGCCCTTCTGCACGCTGTTTCGTTGCGAAGAGGGTGACGCACATTCGGTCATAATTAAAATAAATTTAAACGATTGCCTCGCTTTGATTATGTTGTAGCCAAAAAAAAAAAACCACTCTGCTGCTTGTTGTTGCTGCTGCTTGGCACTTGTAAAATTGAAAAGTAATGCCACTTTGTCACTATATACTTATTGGGCTTGCCCTGCAGGGTAATTATCGCCTGCAGCCCCCCTCCCCCTGCCCCTGCCCCTTATCTCTCTCGTGACTTTCAAGTGGCAAAGTGCGAAGCGCCCAACTCGCTGCCCAGTCGGGCGTGCCATGCAATCAAGTTGTTTATGACAGGGCAACGTTTGAGCAACCGAGACTGCGCTGCAGCAGTTCTGTGGTCGTGCGGTCTCTCATATAGGGTCTCCCTCCTCCCTCCCCCCTCTCCCTCTCACTAGCCGCAATCACGACTGCCTCGCGGCTACAACAACTCGATGCCGTTTCAACAAAACTGGTAACTCGAAGCTCTCACAGCCATTAACACGCAGGCCCGCAAGACAACACGGCACGCAAAGTTCCAAGCCCGATCAGCCTACTCGATATAGTATGTACATATATATATATATGCATATATGTATTTGTATGCTTTTCCCCGACATTCTCTGTTCCAAGTCCCAAGCGTCTGGGCCCGGCGCGTCGACTACTTTAATAACAAAGTAAATATTGTTCATTAGTAAATATTTACACGCTCGTCGCATGTTTGCTCATATTAAATACGACTCTGTCTGTCTTTCGGGCTCTTCTTCTTCTTCTTTTGTTGTTGTTTAGTTTTGTTTTTATTTCGTTTCGGTTTGGTATACTTTTGTTTTGTTTTCTTCGTCTTCTTTCGATTTCATATTCCAGTTCCAGCCCACACACTCCTATTTATTTATTTATGTTTATTTATTTATTTATGCGGCGCATTCGCCTATCTCAAAATGTGCGTGTCGAGCTATTAAACATTTATCGATAACTTTTTTACAGCTGTCCAAAATGCGGCGACTCGACTCGAGTGTGTGTTGAATGTGCGTTGAATGCCCCGCTTGTCTCTTTCATAATTCATGAGCACACCAAATGGAGCATTTAGAACACGCACACACACACCAACACACACCAACACACACGCACGCATACTTAATTGAGCTGCCACGCCCCAATTCTTGCCTCTCTAAATCACATGCATGAATTGCATTTTACATTTTTGAATCTATTCATTTTATTGGCTGCGTTTTATGTTATGAAATTGATACTGTTATCGATTATTACCTCCAAAAAAAAAAATAGCTGTTAAATTGTCGACATTATCTTTGGCGTTTTTAAATGTTTAACAAATTAATTAAATGGGGAAAAACTAAAAAGCGTAAAACCAAGATTTATGTTTATGTCTTTTATAAAAGTGTGCCATTCACTCTATTGTGTTAAATGCAGTGAATAACATTCACGAATAAAATGTAGGAAACTGAACGAAAAAAAAAATGGTATATTAAACCTTGTTAAATTAGCTTTTCATAGAGGCACATATATTAGTTTATTAGTTCAAATTAAAAAAGAAAGCAAACATAAACAAAATTTAAAAAAAAAATACTCAACATTTGCATTACTTTAGTATTTGGTATTTTTTGGTAGTCACATATATTCGATTACCCAAGAAATGTGTCTTTGCAGAGCTTTTAAATGTTGCATTCAGTTTTGTTGTAATTATTTGAGTGCATTGGTTTCAATAAAGAGAATAGCGATTTACAGTCGCTCACAGCTTATTTGATCCAACGTGAAATACTTATCTCATTTGCTTATTACTTTTTACCCAATACAAATTTTTGAAATATTCAAACGTAGAATTGTTATTTCAACATTAAATGAATAGGTTTATATGGAAATTGTTAGATTAACGTTTTTATTCGGCGTCATTCAGTGGTGTTCTCTTCTCGGGCGGATTCTAATGAAGAAGTGAGTACATACGAAGAAAAACTTAATAGATAATACTAAAAGTAAGAGTTACCAGATTGTTAGGGTCCTATTTCAACAAGTCTAAATCTATATATATCTGCTATATTTATCTGTTTTTATTTCCTTCTCTCTGTCTGCCAAGTTAGCTCTTAAAATTTACATTTGAATTTGAATTTGATTTGATTTGAATTTAAATTTTACTTTTATGATTGAAATACTTTTATTGTCTTTCTTTAATTCTTCTACTTTATTTTGTTTTCTAAAGTTTGCTATTATTCGATTTACATATAGAAAAAAATCCAGCAAATGTATTCCCTTATACCATATTGTATCTCCACAATTAAAGTTATTTTTCATGTCTGTCTCTAAAATGTTTATAGATTAATAACTTGGCCCGTGCACAATCTTTTTTTTATATCGTTGCACTAACTACTGGTCAATAAAACACCTAATTACCGGATGTGTTCTGGCTTGTGTTGTTGTTGTTGTTGTTGCGATTGTTAACTTTAATCTTATGTTACATTTTGTGTGCTTTGTGATTCATTTTTCTCTCATTCTTTCATTCTTTCTTGTGTGTGTGTGTGCTTAATTTAGCCAAAAGCGAAGCGTGTCAGTTGTCAACTAATTGCTATTAGGCGCCGCTAAATAATTTATACACTGCACAAACAACAATAAACTGCGAGACTTGAAAATCGGAACTGGTTGCTGTTGTTGTTGCTGCTGTTGTTGTTGTTGCTGTTTGTTGCTGCTGTGCATTAGTGTCATAATTTATTTCCATGTTGCACTTTTGCAGTTTGTGCGCGCTGTTTATGGCGCTGCAACATGCAACCGACCAACAGACAGACAGACGGACGGACTGTCGGACGGAACGCAACGCAACCAAATTACAGCCAAATGGCAAATGCGGTCGCTCGTCTCGCGGCTCGCGGTCACTCGGACCAAAACGAAACCCAAACCGCAAACGACGTCGGCCAAACGTAACCACAGTGCGCGACTCAAACCAACCGAGCCCACCCCACACCACCCCATCCCTCTTGGGTCCGTGCCCCTGCCGCTGTCTATCTTTCAGCACTCGAGCTCGGTGCCCCTGTTAAATGCAACCGAAGCAACGAAGCGTGCAAATCATGTTAGTAGCAAAAAAAAAAAAAAGAAAAAAAGAACCCCTCCCCCTCGGGTTACCCCTGTCGACCAGCTGTCCCAAACCCCGCGCCACGCAGCACACGCTTTGCAATGCAAACGACCGCAGGGGTCCACCAGCCAAGTCCACATTCACATCCACATCCTCGTTTCCTCGTTTCCTCGTTTCCTCCTCCTCCTCTTCCTCCTCGAACACATTTTGCCAGTCACACAGGCCATAAAAGGTCGCCGCTGCTGCCAATTGAGTGAGTGAATGAACGAACGAAAGGGAGTTCTGTGGGCCACAGGGGAGGGGTGGAAATGAGCAGGGGTTGCTGCTACTGCTTTAGCTGCTGTTGCTGCTGCTGCTGCGTGCTGGACATGACGCACAATGTCCGCAACAGCAGCGCATTTGCCAAATTGCCTATGCGAATGCGGGCTGTCGAAAAGGGGAGGACAGCGGCAATTTGAATTTGAGCCGCAGTTGGAGATTGGCATTTGGATTTGGATTGGGATTGGAATTGGAGTTCAGTTACGGCACAACATAAGCTGGTTAACTGGCACTCCATATCTGATTATAGCAGACATAGAGCGAACACCACCCAAACCACCCAATCGCCCCCCATTCACTGTTGGTTGTGCCACAGAAATCTCGTCGTTGAGCCAAATGAATTTTTATTGAATGCAAAATGCGTGAAATAATAATGTTAGTCAAGCACAATGTGCGATAAGCAAGAAATAACTGTTTATGTTTGTTTATCAAACGAACAAACCGAATATGAATTTTAATGTCTGACAGACAGCAATGCATAAACATAATGATTATTAACGATAAATGAGTGAATAGCACTTGTACTTGAGTAGAGTAATGCAATTTATTTAAAATAGAAATTCTTATAAATTTTGAAATTTTTATTAACTTTTTTATGCAATTTATACTGTTTACTTAACCTTATAGTAACCTTTTTATAAGGAACTTCAAATAGAATTGATAAAAACTAAGTTTTGTATTGCTCAAAGTTAGATAAAATTGAATGTGCGAAAAGCAAGAATTAAGAGTTTATGTTTACTTATGAAAAAAAGGAATAGGAATTTTAATTTTTTTGATATTTGTGATTTTTGACAGAAATAAATGTATAAACAAAATCTTTATTAACGATAATCCAGTGAATCGCTCTAAAACAAAATAATGCAATTCATTCAAAAAAATAATTCTTATAAATTTTGATATTTTTTCTTCTTATTTATACAATTTGCTTAACTTTTTTAAAAGAAACTTCACAAAAAATTGAAATAAATTATGTTTTGTGTTGCTCAAAGTTAGATAAAATTGAATGTGCGATAAGCAAAACGGAATTTGAAATTTTAATAGCCACGTTTTTTTTTTTTTTTTTTTTTTTTTTTTTTTTTTTTTTTTTTTTTTTTTTTTTTTTTTTTTTTTTTTTCAGAATTATATGTATAAACATTATGATGATTAACGATAAACGAGTGAATAGTTACCTCTTAAGCAAAGTTCTGCAATTCATTGAATAATAATTCTTATAACTTTTTGGATATGTTTATTTTGGTTGTTAAACAATTTGTTTACTTAACCTTTTCTTGACAGCAATAAATGTATAAACATAATGAATATTAATGATAATCAAGTGAATAGATCTAAAACAAAATAATGCAATTCATTTAAAAACAATTCTAATAAATTGTAATATTTTTTTCTTCTCTTTTCTACAATTTGCTTAACTCTTTTCATAAGAAACTCTTCATTCAATTAATTACCTCAAATTAAATGCAAAATCAAGAACAAGCATTGAAAATTCTGTCAACAAATCGTTAAACAATTGAATTCACATTCACTTCATATTCAAATCGAGGTGTGAACTGCATTCGGCATTTGCTGCGTCTAAACAATGTGAGAAATGCTTTTCGTTGCGTGTAATTCGAAATGTTTTCGAGTGTTTGGCTAATGAGTAATTGTCGAAGAGTCTCCAAAAGCGTTTAATTGAAACACTCTCAATTGAGGATGTGTTCATTGAATCGATTTGTTCAATTGCTTCATCAATTTGTTAATGACAACAGTTGCCACAGTTTGAGCCAATTGTCAGCCGTTTTGGGTTCGGGTTCGGGTTCGGTGTCCCCCCTTTGTTGTTGCCAACTGTGTTACGCATGGAGTAGTTTATGGCAGTTGTTGTTGTAAGTGCTGCCTCACATATATATATATGTGCGACAGTTAACCCAAATCTATCAATTACCTCAACGAAGAAGAAGAAGGGAAAAGGGGGGTTGGGGGGTAATCAGCGAAGCGTGCGACATGGCGCCAATTTTGTAGCCATTGATAGCGGTTTCTGAGAGTCGAGTAACGTTCGCCAGTGACAAGCGTATTATTAAGCATTTAATGCGCTCAACTGTGAAATAACAACAACAACAAGAAATGTATATATATATATATATATATATATATATGTATGACTAAAAGGCAGCCACAAAAAAGGCCGCTAATAAACAATAAACTCAACTCCAACAATTGAACCGAGTCGGGAAGACGCCAAAGCGCGGACCAGCGTAAAGTAATCGACCATACAAAATGCAACAACAAAGCGAATCAGCGAAATGACAAATAAATTGTACACTGAAAAAAAAGGAGCGAACAATATATATAAATAATAAATTTAACAGCAATAAAAGTTATTTAAATGTGTTGAAAATATGAAAAGGGAAAAAAGGGAAATATAAAGGGAAATTTGTAAAAGATACACTGGAAAAACATAGCTATTGATTATGCAAATTTATACTTTTTTCTTTTGCTTACAAATTTAATCACACTTTTATATATATATCTATATATATGCATATCTAATGCAGCATTATGTTGGCCTGCTATATAAATTTGTCATTTATAATAAATGCGTGGCTAATATCAATAATAAATGAGTGAACAGACACAATGGGCCCAAAACAACAAAATAGAGATACAGATACAAAGACAGAGATGGAGATAGAGATGGAGATATAAATACACAGGCAGAAACGCCCCAAAAGCAGCTATGAGTAGCTTAGCCAATTTAATGGCCATAATTTTGTTGTCATTGTTGTTGTCATTGTTGTTGTTGTTGTTGTTGTTGTTTGCTGTTTGTGCCGTGTTGTCTGCGACACAAAATCAAATTTAGTGACATGAAAGCACGTCAAAATGAAACGAATGACATGCGAACAAGTTAACAAGCGCACAGATACAGATACATATACAGATACAGATACATTGCAAGTGACATGTGTGTGTGTGTGTTTGTGTGTGTGTGTGTGGGGTCGCAGCACAGCTGAAACAGATCGCATTGTTGCTGTATCGAAGACCACCCGCAAAGGCAAAGTGCGCGCAGCGAGTGACAGAAAAAAAAAAACGAAGCAGAATGGTTTGCGGGGGCAGTGGGGAGCGGGTAGCAGGGGGAGCAGGTTGCACAAACAGAGGAGCCAAAAAAAAACACACACGAGAGCCACAAAGCCACAGCGCCACAGTCAGACATGGGGCACATTAAAAAAAAAAAAGTAAAAAAAAGCAGAAAAAACAACCGCAAAACGATACTTTTATGTTGTTGTTGTTGCCTTTGTTGTTCGTTATTTGTTTCGGTTTTTTTTTTCGTAAGTTTGTTTGGGAATTGAGTTCAGTGCGCTTTTGTAACCGAATAAGCTGTGCGGAATTCGATGACGAATGTCAGAAATCACAAATGTGAATCTAAACAACAAAATTTGTTGTAATTAAAATTGAATTGAAAATGAAAACCATGGGAAATAAACAAACAAGGCAACATAAATATTTTAACAGACCAGTTAGCAATTTAATAATAATAATAAATTGAATCAGCTGCTAAAATTGTTTAATGAAAAAATGTTAATTTTGAGAATGTCATAAAAACTAAAATATGCAAAGATAAAACAATTTCAAAATTAGCTGCTACTGGTTTTATTTTTTTATTATTTGCACAAAAAAATCAATGCATTTTTTAAGTTAACTGGTCAAAATTCGACTTGTGTCTAATTTATGTTAATGCATCAAGTTAATTCCAAGAATTTGTTCTTTATTTTATTTACTATTTTATTATTACGCATTGTTGTATAATTAATAAAACCAACAGCGAAACGAGCGCATAAATCAGCTTATAAAAATTCTATAAACTGGAACGTTGCGATAGCGTAAAAAAACTGAATAACATTGTTTTTGGGCAAAACATTGCTCTCGTGACAATTTATTAACACCCCGTGCGACAGCAACAGCAACAAGATAACAACAACAACAACAACAAAGGCAAAGTTTGAAACGTTTCAAACAAGCGACTGCTAACAAAATTTGCATATGCAAATTGATTTTCTACACGGCAACAATTGTTGTTGCTGTTGTTGTTGTTGCTGCTGTTGTTGCTGTTGTTGTTGGCTTCTTGAAGCGGTCGACTTAAGTGGCGCCCGCCTCAATTAATTATTTAAATTGCAGCAAATCAAGCGGCATTTAATCAATATTCTATGAACTCTTTGTGCGCGTTGTTGTTGTTGTTGCTTTGTTGTTGTTGTTGCTGTTGCTTTTTATTTTGTTATGTTTTGCCCGCTATTTAGACTATTTAATGACAGCTCTTTTTGGCGCACCTTCGCATATTTAAAACATTTTTTGTTGTTGTTGCATAAATTAAACAGTCGGTTTCGAGGCCGCGGGACAATGTCTCAATATTAAGTATACGCCACAGCATCCGCACAGGTTGTCCACCAAAGCATCCCCCAGTCTCAGTTTCTGTGCAGTTGCTAAATATATATATACATATATATATATATAAAAGGGGAACTGCGAAAAGTCGACAAACTGTTTGGCAACTGGTGGAACAACTTTTGGCTTTTGGCAGCAACATTTCGAGTGCTCGCCTGGTCTCGGGGGCTATAATTAAATTGTTCAAGTGCTGGCAACACTTTTGGCACTTGGCGTTGCTCAATTTAGCAACAACAACAACAACAATAGTAACAACAATTGAACAACGCCCACAATTATTGTCAGCCGCAATTTGCATTTTGTGCCGCATAATTTGCAACAGCATTTTGACTTTGTTGCTGCTGCTATTAGCCCGTAGATGGTATTGGCCATCTGCCAAAAGCAGGCCTAATACCAACAACAACAACAACAACAACAATTGCTGTACAAATGTGTTAAATATTTTGTTGCCTGGGCGTGGTCCTAGCGCAATTAGACGAATTGCTTTATTTGCAGCAACACTCGAAAGCACTCACACTCGAACCACTCACTCGCGACTCACTGCAGTCATATTCAAATAACGCTTGTGTATTATTCGGTTTGGGGCCACGTTTATTAACCTTTTGAACTCATTTCGGGCGACTCATCAATTCAATTTTTATAAACACAAAAGACCCAGCCGAGCCGCAGAGCCCCGCGGCTACAGTGAAACCAAGCCAAAGAACCACAGCACACAAAAACGAAAAAAAGAGGAAGAGAAGGAAAACAAAATAAAATAGAATGGCAGAAAAAAACGATGAAATCTTTGTGCAAAGCTATTTTTTATACACTTTTTTCACTGCGAGCAAATACTCTGTTTTAAAAAGGGTTGAAAAGCGGGTTAAGTTGCGATTTTCAAGAACAACTTGAATTTGTGGTATAATTTTTTTTTGGTAAATATTCCTTTGAGAATGTGCTTAACACAATTTAGTTTCATTTTTTTCTTTTCTCGTTTTTGTCTCTTCAAAAATTAATATTTAATATCGGGTTTTACAGGGCAACTTTCAGTCGCTGCAGCTGCTCTTTTTACTTGGTTGGGGACCTTTCGCTGCCATTTTGCTGTAACATGGTCGCAGGGGGGAGCGGGGGGAACGGGGCTTGCCAGCGCTGGAGACAACTCGAAACATTTCTCATTTCGGTCGAGTGGGCGGCTTGAAAAGAGGAAAAAAAATACAACGAACAAAAAAAGTGGCAACTTTTCTCATTGTATTTTTGTAGTTTTGAGCATTTTTTTTTTTTTTTGGCTCTTGCTCAACTTTTTTCGCCGTTGCTTTTTCCATTGCTGCTGCTGCTGTTGTTGTTTTTATTATTTTATTTCCGGTCATTAAAAGTCAATCTCAAGAGCTTCATAATGACATTGTCGCCGCCGTGGCCGGGTCTCTAATTGAAGCTACTTGAGTTGCCCTCTCGAGCCAACAGCGGGCTCAATTAATCAGCGCGGGAATTAAGTTATTTGCAGCGAGCACAGTTCCGATACCAGCTACGATAGCAGCAACACTGATGCGCACCACATTTGCTAAAACATTACATTTTTTTGTTATATGCTGCACGAGTCATCACTCAGATGACTTGCAGTTGTTGTTGCTGTTTGATGGATGGCCAGCAAACAGTTAAATGCATTTAGAAAGTTGCTGCTGCTGCCAGCTTCAAAGTCTTGACCCATTGGAAAAACAGTCAACAGTCGGCCCTCAAGTGCGGCCCTTTCAATGTGGGGGAAATGTGTGTCAGCCAAAGTCAAATGTCTACTTGAAAATTCAATTTTCATAGTTTCTTCCACTTTTAGTTAGCTTTGATGCATACATTTCGATAAATTTCGATAAATATCGATAAGTATCGATAAATATCGATAAATATCGATAAATTTCGATTCACTTTGTTGCGTAACACAGATTATTTCATAAAAATATTTCACGTCTTGTTTTGGTTTTTCCATATGAAAACACTTTTGTGTAACTAATCTTTTGATTTTTTTTAATCTCATAAATGAAAAGATCTTTTTATCTTTTTAGCCATAATCTCAGTCATTTTGCGAGCTTAACTTTTAGCTTATATTAATTTATGTCACATCTATGATTAAGCTAAGCAGAGGTATCTTTAAACCAAGCCAAACCAAAACCAAACCAATCCAATAAGCCGCTCAAGTTTTGTCTTTTTTCATTTCTTCTTCTTTTTTTTCGCTGCTGGCAAAAGACAGATTAAGTTGTTGTTGTTGGCCGATTAAATGTGGATAAACTTGCAAAGAGACATTCGGCTTGCTGCGGCTTTTGTTGCTGCCAGCTGACAGATGTGCAATTGTGTTGCCAGTCAGTTTGTTTGTGCGCCCGTCACACAAACCCCTCCCCAACCCCTACCCCTCCCCTCCCCACCATATCTTTCGTTTTTGTGCGCGCTTCCATTCAATTGTCATTGCGAATGTCAATAAATTATTTATGCGTCACATTAATTGCCTCTGTGTATAAATAAATGTGTGTGTGTGTGTGTGTGTGTGTGTGTGTGTGTGTGTGTGTGTGTGTATTTATTTTCCATTATTTATGCCGAAATGTACAGTAAATTGAATTTCAATGTTTGCTGTTTAACATGCAACTATTTTTTTTTATTATTTATTTAAATTATATTCTCTCGATGCCAACTAACTTTGAACTCTTCTTCTTCTCATTGCAGGTGAGTGCGTAATTTGCAATTGGCTCGTTGAGTAAGTTTTTGAGCGCTGGATGGCGCTTTTGTGCACATTTATCTAATTAAAAAACTTTTGCAATTAAAATGAAATTTTATTAGTGCAGTTGGCTTAGCTTAGCTTAAATGACATAAATGACCCAAGTTGAACAAGCAGCAATATGAGACTATTCGATACTCTGTAATTAGCTTTTAGCTATGAGAACAAGCTACCAAAAGCGGAGTCTTGTTGCCACTGGAGAGAGCCCCGGAACCCTTTTGGGGAGTATCGTGTTGGTTGTGATTAAATACGGAATTGTGAGAAGAGTTTTTATTCGTACTCATTTGGCAGCAAGAATTCAGTTTATTGTTTATTGCCCTAAAATTGATTTTTACTTAGCTTTTTTCAGCAACGAGTTACACAAAAAGTTAAACAACAAATTTGGTTTTTTTTTCTCTCAAAACATCTGTTACTGCTTTCGTCTACCCCCGCCCCAATTTATGTGCCATTTGCACTTGGCTGCAGGGTATAAAAAGCACCGTAAAACTATAGAAAACATTTTCGTATATTTTCGTTTTTGGCCTTTTGTTTTTTTTTTTTGGGGGGGGAAACAAACAAACAAACAAATTTATATGCGCCACACATTTTTCGTTTTGTGCCTTGCATTAATGAAACATTTCCGACAAACGATAAAACCCCTAAACCCGGCGTCTACCCCCCACAACCCCCCCGCTTTGTGCGTTGGGAAGCGAACATTTTCCAGGCAAAATGTGTTAAACTTTCTGTAGAAGCCGCACACACAAAACCGCAAATTCTCTGCGCTCAAAAAAACAAACTTTTGAAACCCACAAAAACACAACAACAACAACAGCAACACAAATGAGTACCCGTTTGCCTGTGGGCAACTATTCAAATTTCTACCAAATTTCTCGTATTTTATTTTTGGCTTTTTAAATTTCCCCGAAAATTCATTAAAATATTTGTATAAATGCAAATGAATGAAATGAAATGAAAGCGTTGTAAAACTAACTTAATAAATATTTGAAAATAATTTAAATTGAAACCGAATTTGTGCCTAAAAACGACAACAATTAACAACAGCAACAACAACAAAAGCGATTTGATAATAAATGCGGTTGCCCGAGTGGAAGTGCTCGTAATTATGACTCAATTGGTCAAAACATATTCGAGGCATTGTTCGAAATGGCTTGGCAAATATTTGTTTACCTGTTCGACTCAAGTACAATGTTAAAAAAGCACACACACACACACGCACACACATAAATCACAGCAGGCAATATAAATCGAAATCAACAATCAAGTTGCCTCAAGTGCACTCGATACACTATGGTTAAGTGGGGTAGCTTAACTATAACAATTGACATACAGTGCATAACATAAATATTCGTCTTTTTTTTTCAACTTCAAATATGAATAATATATATAAAACTGTAGTCTTTTTACTGTTTAGCTTATAATTTAATTAACATGAAAAAAGGTTGATTTGTTCAACTAAAAAAGTATCTCATAAATATTTACAATAAGCGAATTTAGATACTTGAATACATTTCTATTATATTCCTTTATTTGTGCTTGTTTCGAAGTTTTCTTTTTTATTCTGTTATTTATTTATTTTTTTTTTCATAGAGTCAGAAAATCTTCCTCGTCGTCGCAATAAAACCTGACATAAAAATGAAAATAAACCGAATACGAATTTCATTACTTGCCTTTGCCAAAACAACTACAAAAAAAGTGTGTGTAACTCCCCTTGTAAAGCTTCAACAAGCAGCCTGTGGGCTTTTTTTTTCCTTTTATTTTGTTTTATATATTTTGTGTTTTTTTTTTTTGTTTTTGTATTTTGCATGCGCGCTGGCCATAAAATTTATGACATTTCGCACATTTGGCATACAAAAATGAAAGACACGCCAAAATAAGCAAATGGAAGGCAAAACCAACAAGCACACACACACACGAATACACACACAAACACACACACGCACACACACACGCACACACACATAAAGCTGTCAGAATTACGTGTGAAAAATGCGGGCAACGAGACAAAAACAAAAAAAAGAAACCAGCAATAAAGAAAATAAATAAATCCAAAAGCGCGTAATTTCAATGAACAATTTTTGGCACGTCAAAGCCAAAACTGAGCCGCAAGCAATTTTGAATACCCTGCTTTTTCCCCCTGCGCGCTACCAGTTGCTCTCACTTAAATTTAATAAACAAACAAGTTAATTTATTTCATTTTATGTACACATTTTTATTGAAAACCACAAAAGTTTTTGGAAAACTCTTCGATTCGGTTGCTGAAAAAAAGAGACCACAGCAACGCTTCCAGAATACACCTCCCCCCACCCCACAATTGGGTATTCTATTCGATATAATTAACGGCAACGAAAGGCGTCAAATCGGATTACGTCGACAGCCTAAAAATGAAAACGCTTAAAGAGTTCTATAAATAACAGGGTGTTTCGAACTAGAACGACTATGCAGATAGCCTGTAATCAACTTGTTAAATATACTTGACTTAAAATAAATTAAAATTCTATATTTACCATGTGTGAATATGCCTGAAATTGATAAGATACATTTCGTTTCCGTTTTTATACAAATTGAGAAAATTAAGTTTTTAATCAAGAATAGAATCAAAGAATCTATAAAATATTGCTAAAAGTTTGCCCAAATAAATCCCATTAAATACTCATCATAGCTATAGGGTATACTTAACGTATACATACGCTGTTGAATGACAGCGCTGACATGTGCAACACGTCGTATGCTTAATGTAATTCCTAAACTAAATAAATAACAGCCAATGAATGTTGATTTTTCAAGCGAAACATTTAATTTATCATATGCCCACATGTTCTGTGATATATATATACTATATATACTATATATCTGTATATATAAATATTATGAGTTATTGCGCTCGAGGCCGCGAACATTTTTATATATTTTCTCGCTGCTTATTTTAATTGTTATTTTATTTATTTGTTGTATTTGTTGCTTTTAACGCTTTTTTTTGGCCTGTCAAATAAAATTTAATTTTATTGCTGCTACAAATTGACGGTGCTCTGACCACTTTGCTTATACGCCGGCATCTGTTCTCTACCCTCCCCTCCGCTACCCCTACCCTCCTCCAACTACCCTGCTGGGCCCTTCTTAGACATTTGGCTTTCCGTCCGTTGGCTTTTTAATTTATTTAAATTTAAATTTGTTTGCTTAGCGAGCTGCGCTGCCCATTTTATTTATAGACTCCCCACTGTATCTGTGTGTGTGTGTGTGTGCGCGCGTTTCTAAATGTTGTCAGTGCATATTTTTGGGGTCTTTTGTTTTGTGGGCTTGTGTTTAATTAGCTGCCAAAACACAAACAGCTCGAAATACGCGTCTTTTAGCCGAGAGATAAATTAAAATCACATGAAAATTTGTTTTGTGTCTGTCGGTTTTTCACTCCCTCCCTCCCTTTGCCTTCCCTTCGCCTGGCAAATTCCGCGCATTTTCCACTGTGCCACATTTGCATACCACATTTGACATCCCAGCAGCCCAGTCCGCCCGCCCCCTTCTCTCTCTCTCTCTCTCTTCTCTTATCTATCTTCATTTATATCTTTGAATTACGCGACTGCCTTGTGTTGGTTTTACGTGGGCGTGGCACCAGTGGCAGCTCAATTTTTTTCCTCTTTCGCAAATTGTTTGCTTTGCTTTATTTTCAGAAGCGAACAAACAAAGGAAACAAGAGAAACAAAAAAGCAAAAAAAAAGTAGAACAAGATATAGGACTTGCTAACAGCTAGCTGGGCGGTCGAGGGGGTGGTGGTTGGGATGCTGGTGGCAGTCATCAACTGTGGCAGCAACATGCGGCGCACAAAACTTTGACTGTCACCTCGCAAGCCAAACATTTATCATTGCCAAAAATTTTTGTTTGGTTTTGTCGATTGAAGCGACCGACGAAGGGGCTGGCGGAAGCAGTGGATACCCTGGCCTAGCCACAAACAACCGCAAAAGCAGAGTGGAAACCAACGTTAATCGATAACGATATGTACGCATGACTAAGCTGACCTTTCGCTGACATTTGAGCCCAACTTTCTTTTCTAATCAAAACGCTGTCGACAGTTTTTTCAAGGACTTTTGATAAAATGATCAAAATATTTTGTTTACGGCAAACGTTTTAATGGTGTTAAACTGTTTGCAATCGGTTTACATAAGCTGCGTTAATTATTATCGCTAAATATATACCCTGTACAGGTTGAATTCCGCACAAGGTTTGCATTATTATTGAGTAAAACAAATAATATTCTATATATTTCTTGTCTTGTCGTATTATAGGGTATATTTTGTTGGTCTCTCAGCCGACTGTAGCATTTGTTAACTTGTTTTGTAACGAAGGCCGCGTTTAATATGATTAAATCTAAATTCGATTCGCTTCTTAAAAGATCTGACTGTGATGATTATATATATCGAGTCCAAACGTTGTTGTCCCATTCCAAAGATGTTGTGGTGCAAATTTTTAGCGGTGCTGTTGGCGCCTTTGCTCTTCCTGTTCCTGGGCGCCGATGGGCACTCGTTGAACGATGACTACAACAGCAGCAGCCAGGTTTTGTGCAACACGAACGCGTATCCGCCGCGCGAGAGCGTCCTGAAGCTGGTTGCCCACCTGGTGCCCACGTTCGCCAAGTCGACAATGCGGGCGGGCAGCAGTCTCCTGCGGCGCGTGATCGAGGAGCTCGCGAACAGGACTGCCACGTTTCCGGTGTTGCGTGAAGATCTCGATACAATCGATGGCTACATTAAGAAAATCGAAAAGATGCCGCTGTGGCAATCAAAGGCGCTGAGCAACCCAACGGATATCGAGATTCTCGAGAGTTTTCTCGACGATAGTACGCCGCCGTTGCTGGCGGTACCCGATCCAAGGGCCGTGCTGCCGCAGCTATTGGCCCTGTCCGATTCCGTGTACGAGGCGATACAGCAGAACCTAACGCAACCAACGCTGGACCAACAGCTAATTGCAGCGGCGATCGAGCGGCACAAAGCCGACACGTTTCTGCCCATCAAAGCGGACTATCTGAAGCAGCTGGTGCGCAGATACACCCGCAACAACAATGCACGCCCCGCCACGCTGCTGTCCGTCTGCATAGCCGAGAAGGCGTTGAGCTCATCCGCCGACAATTTCCAGTCGTACTATATGCCCAGCCTCAAGAAGCCTCAATTGGATCGCAGCGGTCTGCTCGCCGAATCGATTAAAAGTGCCTTTGAAATGGCCTACTTCATTTTGGCCATGCACACTTAAAATCCAGGTCAAAAAGTTAAACTAAACTTGAAACATTTTCATTTTATAACTGCAAAATATTCTTAAATAAAGTTTTTACATGTTGGACTTGGAAGATGCGCTAAACAGTGCTGTAAGAGACAATAATCAGTGTTGTATACTATTTAAACACAACATTATTTTATGTATTTGTGGAATTTTAGTACATTTCTGACTAAACTTGAAAAATTTTCATTTTATAACAGCAAAATAATCTTTAATAAAGTTTTCACTTGTCAGTCTTGCGAGATGCGCCAAACAGTGTTGTAAAAGACATTAATCAGTGTTGTACACTAATTAAAAACATAACATTTACTTATGTATTCAGACTCCCTAGCAAGTTAATTTGAACAAAATTTGTCTTGCAAGATGCGCTAAACAGTGCTGTAAAAGACAATATTCAGAGTTGTATACTAATTAAAAACATAACATTCAGACTTCCTACTTAATTTTTTGGCCATGCATAATTAAACATTCAAACTAAACTTGAAACATTTTAATTTTATAACAGCAAAACATTCTTTAATAAGGTTTTCACATTTTAGTCTTGCAAGATGCTCTAAAAAGTGTTGTAAAAGACATTAATCAGTGTTGTATACTAATTAAAAACAACATTTACTTGAGTATTCAAGGAATTTTATTACGTTTAACAATTTAATTTTATACCATTTTAATTTTTTACAAAATTTGCACATGTTAGTCATGCAAGATGCTCTAAACAGTGTTGTAAAAGTTATTAATCAGTGCTGTAAACTATTTTTAAAAAAAACCAATTTCTTGCTTCTTCCATACTCCTGCTTATTATAGCCCAAATTTCCAGTGCACTTTGGCAACTTTAAAGTTTTCCACTATTTCTCATTTGCCATCGCTCTGATGCTGATGCTGATGCTGATGCTCATCGCCTCCTCTCGCATTTTTCACGCAGAAAACTTTTCCCTTGAGTTCACTTAACTACTTCCTTCTGCCTGGCAACACAGAACTGAAGCGCACTTCAATTCAATTTCAAATCCCGTGCAACGCACTCATCTCTGGCTGCTGCTGCTGCTGTTGTTGCTGCTGCTGTTTTTGTTGCTGCTGCTGCTGACTTTGGCGTCAAATACTTTAGCCCGATAAGACTTTCGTTTCGGCGAGCCCAAAATCACTGGCAACTGCTCCACAAAAAAACAAAAAAAAAAATGAAGCAGTTGAAGAAAATTGCTAGCCAAAGTTGCCAAGTTTTTCGTTTGCCCTCTGTTCTTCCTCTTTTTATGCTGTTGCTGCTTGTTTTTTGTTTTATGGCTGTTGTGTGTGGGTCGTTGTTGTTGTTGTTGGCGGCAGCTGCAGGAGCTGCCACTAAGTTGCCACTTCAGAGTTGCAGTCGCATTTGCTTTGAGTTTGAGTTTGAGTTTGAGTTGGAGTTGAAATTGAAGTTGCTGCTTGGCTTGGCCCGAAAGTTATACAAGCGTTGGCACTCGGCCCAGGCGACAGCAACATTGTTGACTGTCTGCATTTGTCGCAGTGTAGTTTCAGGCTACACCCACGCGCCATGTGACAGCAACAACAGCAACAACAATAGCAACATCTTTTTGGCTGCTGCTGCTTAATTTGATTTTCACAACTTGGCGACGACGACAACAGTTATTGTTGTAGATGTTGCTGCTGTTGTTGCTGCTGCTGCTGCTGCTGCTGATTTGCATATATTTAAACGTGGCTGAGTTTTAGCCAAAAGTTTGTCTGTGTGGGCGTCAACTGATTGGCAGACGCAGGGCCCAAGTAAAAGGCAAATGTTGCCGCTAGAAACGGCAAGAAACCTTCATTACTAAACCTCGGGGTCTCGAGCTCATACATATATATTTGCAACAAACTGCCGCACTTGCCGCACTTCAGCCCGCTGCCACTTGGCCAGCAACAGTCGAAAGTATTTGCTTATGCATAGCTACATGCGGCATATAGCCTATTGCTGTTGTTGTTGTTGTTGTTGCTGTTGTTGTTGTGTGCTCTCAGGCGTATTTTAGTAGATACGCAGATAGACACACACACGCACTCACACACACGCACACACACACACTCACTCACACACTTGAGCACCTCGAGGCATTAGGCAAGAGTCTTTGCATAAAACTTTGGCTTTCATCCACCCACCTGAAATAATCCCAAAATCCCTTTGACACATGTCTGCTCTTATTTCTCTTATTTCTCCGTACAGTTGTCTAAATCTTCGAGTCTCTTCCTCTTAACTCATTTAATTATTCAGCATAGTTTTGTGCTTTTAATTAACAAAATGCAGTTCAGCAATGCGTAAAAGTTTTCCAACATCGCCCAAAAGCCACAAAACTGAGATGAAAGCATTTAGCGATACAATTTCAACCAAAACTGAAATTGCGGCTAGTTGCTGTGCATTTTATTGCGCATCAAATGTTTAACATTTTGCCAGAATTCCGACAAGTATTTTAATTATGTTTATGCAGAATTTAGTTAACTTATATGAAAATAAATTTTATATTTATTTAAAGAGAAATGTGAAAAGCTGAAAAATGTATTAAATATTACAGATGAAATATGAATTTTAGTTTAATAAACAGGAGTAAAATAGTATTAAATATTACATTTGAACAGTAACGGTAACATTTTCTGTAACTGTACAAAATTTTGGAATTTTTGACTTATTTGTAAAGGGTTAAATTAAGCTTGTTTGTTGCTGTTGTTGTTGTTGTTGTTGTTATGTGATATGACAGTCTGCCTTATAAAGGAGCTCTAATTGTGTATGCGTGCAGAAGTTTGGTTAATTTGAGCCAAACACGCGATGTCATTTAGCTATTGTTGCCTTTAATACACATACATTGTATGGAAAGAAACCTTTAAAAGAACTGAAAATGTTTCACGCACAGGTTAATAAGTGTACTTTAGAAGGAATTCGATGGCGATTTTAAAGGGGGAACTAATAGCGAAATTTGAGAGAAAAAAAAACTGATATGAAAATCTTCTTGATTTTTCATGAGATTTGGAACATATTCGGGATTTTAAAGGGTTAATACGGCAAAATTGAGAAATATGTTTGAATAAATTATAAAAAATGTTTAAAAATGTAATTTATTTATGAAAATCTTGTTGATTTTTATATGAGATTTGAATCACATTCGGGACTAAAGGAGAAAACAGCAAAATTGAGAAATATATTTGAATAAAATATAAAAAATGGTCAAAAATTTAATCGAAGTATTTTTTATGAGATTTGAATCATGTTCGGGATTTTAAAGCGAAAATACAGGAAAATTGAGAAATATTTTTTAATAGAATAACGAAAAGGCCAAACAATTGTTTGAAGTATGAAAATTTGCTTAATTTTTCACGAGATTTGAGTCACATTTGGAATTCTAAGGGGGAACTAACCGTGAAAGAAGTATGTTTTTGTAAATTGAAAAAACTGATTGAAAATATTAATTTAGTAAGAAAATTTTGTTGATTTTTCATAATATTTCAACCATACTCGGGATTCTAATGGGAAAATACAGCAAAATTGAGAAATATGTTTGAATAACATAAAAAAAATTGTCAGAAATTTGATCAAAATATGAAAGTTTTGTTGATTTTTTATGAGATTTGCATCACATTCGGGATTCTAAAGTGAAACCAATAGCGAAACTAAGAAATATATTTTTATAAACTAGAAAAAACTGTTCAAAAAAATTTAATTATAGTATGAAAATCTTGCTGAGTTTTCATGATTTTTGAACCAAACTCGGGACTTAAAATTCAAATATGTTTGAATAAAATAAAAAATACTTTAATTTTCTACATTTGGGATTCTAAAGGGAAGCTAAACGCGAAATTAAGAAATATGCTTTCATAAATTAAAAAAACTAATCAAAAAAAAATGTAATTTTAGTATCAAAATCTTGTTGATTTTTGATGATATTTGACCCATGCTCGGCGATTATGAGCTTAACTTTATTGCCAACCTATTAGCAGCAATTTATCAACATACAATTTCTTTTTTTTTTGTGTAACGTGACAACGTATAATAATACGTATATCGCAGATCGAAGGGTATTATAAAGCGTTGACACCCCGAATTTGCAACCCTCTTTTGTAGTTTGGAAGCGAGTGCAATTTGAAAGAAACTAGCGAATCTATATAATGGAAATTGTTATTTTCCAACTGTTTGTTTTGAGGTTTGATGTGGCTTAGTGTCCGTCCGTCCGTTCGTCCGTCCGTCTGTCCGGGTGCCCTGTGCGAAATCTGTTGTTCGAGTCTCTCTCTCGAAATGATTAAATTGCGCGGCACGTGTGACTCTTGTGTTCTCGGCGAGTGCACAATTGGCGGCCTTACGAATGTGTCTCTTCTTCGAAATGCCAGGCACGAAGCCAGCCACCCCGCACGACCCCCTCACTCCCCCCTTCCAGGCTGTGGTGGGCTGGGTGCGATCGCCGTTGTCGTCGTCACGTTTCATTTGTGTCGCCACGCGTGCGTTTATTTAACCACTTTAACCTGAACATGCACACAATATGAAATCGCTGTTGTTGTTGTTGTTACTATTGTTGTTGTTGTTGTATTTTGGGGGTTGTCACACACAGCCGGTAAAGGGCGTCACAGCGTCTGGGCCCTCGCCCATGCCCAATGCCCATTATATTACACTTAAACTTCATTATGCCCCGTGCCGGTGAACACCCCCCCCCTCTCTCTCTCCTCTCTGCTTTCACCCCCTCCCCCCGCCCACGCTGTGAGTGTGTGTCACTCTGTTGATTCATAAAAGTTTAATTTCTTTGGCAGTCAGTCGACCGCAGACACGTTTACCTCCACCCCCTCCGCCCCCCTTCGTCGAATGACTTTATTAAAATTGACATTTAATTTATGCGCTGTGCATAATTTAAGCGCAAATTTCCGCCACGTTCAGAAAAAAAAACACATTTTAAAGTTCGTTTTGTAGAAAAATATTCAGCTAGCAACCAAAAAAATAAGAGAGAGAGAGTGAGAGAATATAAGAAATGTATGTGGTAGCAGCAGGACAAAGTCCTGACAAAGTCGACACACACACACACAAACACACACACACACACACGTAACAACAAAACAAAAGAGTAGGGAACATGGCAGCAAAGGTTTTCCTGTGGCAAAAACAATAAACACAGCAAAAGCAACGCCCCGAAGCAGCAACAACAACAACAACAAAAAGCAGGCGTGTGTAGCAGTGGGCGGGGTAGCGTTTTGTTGTTGTTGCTGTTGCTGCGACACTGCGACAAAATCAACGTCAGTGGCTAAAGGGTGGGCGCGTGCGTGTGTTAGTGTGTGTGTGTGTGTGTGTTTGCCACAGGAAGCGCCACACAAGCTGGCAGGATATTTTATATAAGGGGCAGACAGCAGCGGCAGCAGTGGCAAACATGACACGGGGTGCGGGTGCCGGTGCGGGTGCGGGGGCGCAGCCATTGTAAATTCCAGCTGCCATTGCACGTTACGTTCACGTTTACGTTCTACGTCTCTTCCTCGTTCCCCTCTTCCTCGTTCCTCGTTGCTTGTTCCTTCCCAACCGGATATGCCATGTGGAGGAGCTGAACGCGCATAAAAATATGGCCCTGGGTTCAGCCAGAGCCACGTTCTGACTCTGGCTGACAGTCGGACAGTCGGACAGTCGGACAGTCGGGCAGGCATTCAGCATAACGGCAGGATATGCCCTGTGCTGTGGTTGGCCTGTCCTGTCCTTCCCTGTTCCTTGCTGCCAACATAAACAGCACAGTGGAACAAAAGTGAAATGAAATGATATTCAAGATGGGTTGGCGATAATCAAAGCATTTTTTACAGACGAAGAGAACAGAGCATGGGAGAAACAGAATATAGATTTTAATAAAAAAAAGAGTATAAATTAGTGTGCTAAATGTATTTTAAATCTATTTTGCAACAAATTTCAGAAAAATATTCATATTTGATCTGATATTTAAGATGGGGTGGAAATAATCAAATAATGGAAGAAGAATTTAATAAAAAAGAAAAATTAATGTGCCAGATTTGAAATCTAAATCAACAAAAACACATATTTTAAATACATTTTGAATGAAATTAAGAAGAAGAGAGCAAAAAATTAAAGAAATTCTCCGAAAATAGTAAATATTAGTTTGCCAAATATAAAAGTTCAAAAATAATAGCTGAATATAGATATATAAAAATATATTTCCCAACACATTCTTACCAACATATTCATATATGATTTTGTGCATGCATATTCACATAGTTTGGTGCCACTGTGCCACGCCCATGCTTTCTGCGTGTGTGTTTCTTTGCTTCCAGCTGTCTTCCGGCTTCCTGTGCTAAGCGCTCGCCGCCACCTACACAAAAAGCAGGCAATACATGTCGTATACGTAATGCCTGATAAAATGCGAAATGCGCGAATAAAACCAGCTTCAGTTTATACACTAGTGAGTGTGCGTGTGTGTGTGTGTGTGTGCCAAGTCAAGCGTCAAATCAGCTTTAATATGACGCTTTTAGCTGCTGTTTGTTCCTGTTTTACTCCTGATTCAGCAGATTCCTTTTCTTGTTTTTGTTTTTGTGTTGATCTCTCGCTTTAATTATGTGCATATTGCAAATGGCAAATCACATTTTTCATTCAGTTAGGAAATTGTGTATTTAAATTGTAAATGTTTTCCCTTTTGTTCCTTTTTGTCCTTTTTATTTGCTTGAACATTCAGTTTTGTACTTTTTGCCAACTCAATTACTTTTTGTGTTGTTGTTGTTGTTATTGTTTATCTATTGTATACACATTTCCTTACCCAACCCTCCACACACACACACACACATTTTCCACCCTCGCCTTTTTGTTTGTTGCTGTCCCTCTTTTGTTGTAATTTTAATTAGTGCGCCTTTTATGTTTTTGCTGCTAATGACGACGACCCATTTCAATTTCTTTTTTTTTTCGGTTTTTTCACTTGCTACGCTCCGAAAATAGCTAATAATAATGATGATGATGATGATGATGTTGCTGCTGTTGATAATGATGAGGGCGTTAGGGTTGCCGCCCTCTTTTGTCTCAGTCCAGTTAATTACAGCGCCACACTGAAATTAATACAACATTTTCTCACCGTATTTTCCATACCCTCCGCACCCCCCTCCCCTTATTACTTCACTGTTGTTTCTCGAGTTTCTTCAAGTGTAACTGCCGCAGCAATTGGCAGCTTGTTGTTGTTGTTATTATTATAAAATTATTATTTTTTTGTAATTTTGCTGTTTTTATTGTTGCTTTTGTTGCTGTTGCTTTTGTAGGCTCGTTTAGCAGTCGTCCAGTCAAATCGGGGGCTGTGCCACGCCCACCAACAAACAGCAGCGGCGGCTGCCTCACGCGATTTTAATGACACGGCACTTAAAATTTAATCGAGTAAACTGCATTGCCAATACAGTGTACCCCCGCTAACGTGGCTCCCTCCCCTTTACAGTGCCTCTTTGCTAAAAGTTTTGCTTTATTTGCTGTTCGCTGTGTTTGCATTGATTATTGTTTTCGTGCATATTTCATTTATGTGTGGCTGTTGCTGTTGTTGTTGTTGTTGTTGTTGCTGTTACGTTAATTGTATACAATGCAAACATGTTCAGCAGCAGCGTGCATGCATAAGCATACCCTGTAAATGCACAAAAACAGCTTTACTAGAGTGAATTTTTAGAGAAATAATAAAAAATATGTATTAATTTCTTCCACATGAAGAAATCTCTAGTAAGAATCACATTTAAATATAGCTTGCAGGGTATCATCAAATTCGAGCCGCATTTTGTTTGCAATTCACACTGGGTTTTTTCTCAGCCTTTGCCAATTGTTGTCCGGCGCGCAGGACATGCGGCCAGACAGGGGCGGCAACTTTGGCACGCAATGGCAGGCCGCGCTGGGCGGTCGGCGAAACGGATAAACACACACACATAAATTATGCATACAAATGCAAATGTGTGTGTGTGTGTGTGTTTATACCCTGCTGATGGGCGTGTTCTGGCGCTGCCGCAGAGCCTACAATTTGAGGTGAGGCAAATTGACCAACAGCGGCGGGCCAGGCTTATTTGTTGTTGTTATTGTTGCAACTTGAATGCGAGTTTGCCCATTGTTGAACAACAACAACCACAATAGGATATTGCTAAGCACTGCAAATTAATTGACTATCAACAAAAAAGAAGAAGAAGAGAGAAAAACTATTCATTATTCAGTTTTTGTTGTTGCATTTCATGCATCGCGAAGCAGAAAACAGCTAACAAAATGTGCAAAAAAAAAACTAAAAAACAACAACAGCAAAAATGTCTTTAATTGTTTATTGAAATGCTTGACATTAATTAACAGCAAATAAATAAAAGCAAGCCTCAAAAAAAAAAACATTCAAAAATAATAAATAGAAAAAATCACAAACTGAAAATGTTGTCATAAATTAAACCCAAACAACAACAACAACAATAGCAACAACAAATGGCAGGCACTTTAGTTTTACAAAATGCCAGAAAATTATTGGCACTTCATCATGCCACAAACATATATATTAATCATCATTATAATTATTATCATCATAATTGGCTACTTTCGGTTGGCCGCAAATATTTTTTTGGCAAGAGTAATTTGTACGTTTGCGATTGAAATCAACCATTCGAAAATTCGCCAGAATTTGGCAATGAACCAACGCCCAGTTTACTTAGAAAACGATTTACCTAAAGATATTTATATGATATATATATTTATATATATATCGGAGCAGCATCTTAGACAGCCAAAATAGCCTGAATTAAGTGTCTAAACTTAAAAAAAGCCAAAAATTAGTTTTGAAATCAAATTTATAGCAAAAACATGTTATCGATTGCGTACCGATCGATAAATTAATCGTTTGAATTGCTTTTACTACGCTTAATGTTGCTCGATTCTGTTGAAACCAAATACAAATATAAATACTTAGAAAAGGATTTACTTAAAGATATATATTTGTGTATATATATATATATATCGGAGCAGCATCTTAGACAGCATGGCACAGGCCAAAATAGCTTGAATTAAGTGTTTAAACTTTAAAAAGCCAACAATTAGTTTTTAATTCAATTTTATAGCAAAAACATGTTATCGATAAATCGATAAATTGATCGTTTGAATCGCTTTTACTACGCTTAATGTTGCGCGATTCTGTTGAAACCAAATACAAATATAAAAAGTTTCTTGCCAAGTGTTTTTTATGATTGTTTTATGATGTGCTCACACATACCCCTTTCAATTTAAATGCAGCGTATTTGCGTGTCCAATTAAAATTGCTCAAGTTTTTCACTTTTCGATTTTCATTTTCATTTCATCAGATGTGTTTATACACACATTTATTTTGTGGTTTTGCGTGTGTGGCTTTTTTTTTTTGCGCCTCGACGATTTTCTTTATGCAAACGCTCGCTGCGAAACGCTTTTGATCTCTTTTGCTCTTCCATATTTTATTTGCGGCTGCTGATTGAAAACTTTTTATTCACAACATTTGTTTATACGAAATTTTGTTTGGTTTTGTTTTTGTTTTTTGTGTTGCGAATGAAAATTGCGTTATTAATATAAACAAATAGAATGGAAAATGTATAACGGAAGCACTCGTAAATTCGCCCGTCACGATGTACGCAAATTAAATTTATCACTCAAAAAAAAGAAATAAATATATATATATAAATAAATTAATATTTTTTTATGCCTTTAATAAATCATATGTGAAGGAGGTGTTGCAAGATGCGTGAAAATTATTTTAATTGCTTTGAGTGTAAATTTTATTCACTTTAATATAAAACTGATTTAAAGTGTTTCATTTTTTTGTTTAACTTTTAATTGACACAAAATGTGTAAACTTAGGATTATATTTTTTTTTTGTTTATGAGAGCTATATTTCTTGTAGATAATTTTTGATCAAACGTTTTGTTTATGCAATTACATTGGATTCGCGTGTTTATTTTGATTAACAGCTAGAAAAATATTTGAAAAACCCACTCGAAAATGCACAAGTGAAATGTTTCTGTTTAGAGCGATTGTTGGGCAAATAAACAAATATATAAAAAGCTATAGTTGCAGTTATTATAACGAAATTTATATACACTTTTAGAGGCAAATAAACTGTGTTTTTTTATGGTTAGATAAAAATAGCAAAGTAATAAGGTAAAGTTTAGCTGGGAAAAGTATTCTGTTGAGTGGTTTGTGTGATTTACCTGAGTGGTTTCACCTGCTTAACGTTCAATACTCACACACACACACACTCTTACAGCTGAATGAATGCCTCTTTACAATTAAATTAACTCACGCTCAGTCAAACTGTCTGTTGTTAAATTCATATGCAAAGCTAATTTGCTTAATCGAGCTAATCAAATGTTGTCGTCATGTGTGTGTGTGTGTGTGTGGGCGTAGGGATGAGGCACAATTCAAGCCAAAGGTGTGAGCTGTCCATCAGTGCTTGCTATCGTTATTGTTGTTGCTGTTGCTGTTGTTGTTGTTGCCATTGTTGTGCATGTTAATAATAACATTGGCTTATTAAGTTTCCCATTGAGCTCTTTGCTGTGGGAGCCCAAGCAGCTGTCCTAACCACACAGGTAGGTAGCAAACACACACACAAACACACTCACACACACACACACACACACACACACATATGTATATGTGCAGGACAGTTGCCGCGTTTTTGCCCTCTGTCGTAAAATGCAAATTGCATGCAATCAACGCGTTTTTCGTTTAATTATTATGAGAATTTTTTCGCTGGCACGGAACGTGCCAAGTGCTCAGGCCAAAAACAACAACAACAACGAAAGCATGTGTGTGTGTTGTTGCCCCTCTACTTGTGTGTTGGCCTTTGTGTCTGCGTTTGTTGTCTGTCCGCTCTTTTGTGCCGCGCCGCACCGTGTCGCCCCTAAAACCCGCTCGAGGCTGCCATTTTCAATTAAATTACCCGGCATTTTGGCGTAAATTGCCAGGCACACACACACACACACACACACACACGTACTTGTGTGTTGTTGTGGGCGCACACTTTCAGTGGGCAGTGTGAAATAAATTCCATACCTAATTAATTTGCATTATTTATGATGTACAAATGCAAACAAGCGGAGCAACAACGACTCGAATTCCGTTTTGTTAAACGTGCGGAATATAGGCGGGAATTGGAGATCTGTTTAATGGCAGACTTACAAAG
>SCDT01000923.1:0-28582 GCA_004143765.1 Drosophila melanica
AAATTGTATTCGCTGGCTATGCATTTAATGAGTTTATCACAACCTAAAAATGACTACGCAAGCGTGTAATTGATTTGTGCAAATGTTTGCAACAGACTGACGAAGACATATTCGACCTCAGGAAATGTATATATATTCTTGATCAGTCTGTTTATGTATATATATGTATGCAAACCATTTCGAATATATGCTATGGCGGCTACCAGAAGAGAATAGGATATCTCCTAGTCAGGCACTCCGACAAGAACATATCTGATGTATTTAATTCTGTTAAATGAATGTTGTATTAAAATTGACACACCAAAATTCAATGTCAGCACCAATGTTAATTAGATTTTAATGTGTTTTTTGAATTGTTGAACACTTGGAAAGATCCTACCTATTTTGTAAGATATATGTATACCATAAGATATGCAAATATTCTTCTTCATATCAATCATTTAGTTTCAGTTTCATTTCGAATCAGCTCTCACAAACGATCGCAATTTATTAACATTTAAAATACAAAATAAGCCACAAACGAATCGAGTGCAATTGTTTAAACCGAAAATAGCGTTGAATATGCGTAATATCACGTTCGTTATTATCAGTAGATTTGCAAGCTTACTTTCAAGTTTTGACTATTGATAACTTGTTTATATGTATATTTTTTTAGCTAGATATACGAACATACATATTTTTATGAATGTCTCATTCACAGACACACACATGTATTCATTTATGTATTTTCAAGGCCATTTGATTGTCTAAATATCGTACGAACAATATTTATTTATATAGAGTTTTTGCCGTCATTGATTTGCATTTGGTCATGGGCTACAGATTTTTTTGCTCAAACAAGTCAATATGTATTTAACAAAATGTTGTATAGAAAGTTGGGGATATGTTATTAATATAATGGAAATACAATAGAAGCATGTCAGACAGAATGGGAGGAGTTTAAATATATTATTTCACATTATAGTTAGTTTATTAAACGGGTAGTCTACTATTATATCAAATTACAAATTAACACAATTTGTTTTTTTTTTTGTATTTTGCAGTGGACCCAAATATGCTGATTTCACGCACCCACTCAACGCGCTCAGCGAGTGAATGACTTGAATATATTTAGCATTATTAATACCCCAAAAAATTCATGGCACCACACAGGCCACAAACCGCAACAGCAGCTAAAAATGGAGCCGGTTATACCACATTTGAACTTAAATTTAACTAACTAGAAACAACTGCACTCGATCAAAAGGCTTTAAAGTCTGGAAAATATATTAAGCGCTTATTTTGAGACTCGCAAGATTCTAAATACTTCCAACTTCACTTAAGAGCAATCGAAAAATGAACTCCGTCATCTCAGCATTTAAAACGAAGAAGAGCAGCACGACCAGTCCAACAACAGTGGCAGCTACGTCCAATGGGGCAACAGCGGACGGCAAGCCGAACGGCGGCCTAGTTGGCCTGAGCATAGCCAGCGTTGGCGGCGGCATGCGAAAGAAGCCGGTGGCCCAAGACAATGGCTATCAGTATCTGCGGCAAATACGGGAAATCGAGTCGGCGAACAAGCTGCTTTCACCCGTTGTCGACGAGTTGCACGTGCGCTGCAATTCGTTCTTGGAGAGCGGCGATGTGTTGCATATCCGTCCAGCAGTTGATGCAGCTGCCCCGCACACAGATGAGGTTGATCACTGTGCGCCCGCCACGGTGCGTTTGTCCAGTGCGGATGCACAGTCCGACTACAACATGAACGGCAAGGCGAGGAATAGCCTAAACAACGGCTCCCAACTGAAGCCTGCCGAGAATGGCAACACGGACAGCTATGCGCTGCCCGGCATGGACAGACAGAGCCCGGCGCCATTGAATGATGACGATGATAACTCAGATCATTCAACGGCCGCCTGCAACAGCAACAGCACCAGCAGCTCCAGCGAACACAGCAACAGCACCGTGGTGCACAGTCCGACGGTGGTTGCCGCCACAGCCAGCTCGAGCTCCAGCTCCAATTGCAGTCCCAATCCAGGCAGGAATTCGAGGGAGTCCTGCTTGAGCAGCTCAATCGCCGGTGAGCCGCACTCAACATCCAGCACAACACTCTCATCTATGAATTCGGAGGAGCCATTCGTTGAGTGCAATTCGAATGGTGACGGCGGCGCCCAAACGCCGTTGGCATCGCCTGTGCTGAAAAGAGTTCATGAAGACTTTGTGCCTGCGTTCCTTAAAGCCCCGCCAATTACATTGCCCCTCAGTAGCATGCCGATCAGCAGTTTCTCCACAAATTCAACGCCAAGCATCAGTTCGGCGGCCAGCACGCCCAAGCACGTCCGCTACTCGAAGCCGCGCCTCAGCCTGAGCCGTGGCTTCAACCAATCCATGCCCTCCGTGCACGGACGCCCCAACTTGAGTGTGGCGCCAACAGGCGTCGGCCAGTCTGGTGCACAGGCGGGCGGCATGCCACCGAAACGCATTTCAACGCATCAAAGGAACTTGAGCTTAGATTTCAGGTGAGTTTCGAGTCTTTTCATTGTAAAATAATATACTATAAAATGGGAATTTTTTCAACAAGTAATGCATTTTTCAAATCAGAACCGTTTACCGTAAAGATACATTTTTGTTATTAACTAGAACTCCTTTTTGGTTTCTTAGATACTTAACAAAGTTAGTCAGGCTTTCCTTGGCTACTAAATCACTTACACACTTTTCTGTTAGTCAATATAAATTTACCAAATTTAAAGTCGGAATTTCATATCATACAATGGAGGCAGTCAGTCAGAAATTGACTCCAAATGAAAAGGCTATTTTTAATTATCTCAAAATATACCCAACTAGTCAATTTCTTAAATTAAACTGTAAATATATGGTACCATATAGTAGCTGCCGTAAGAACAATCGTTTGAAAAGTACGATCGGAAGGGTATTTAATCTTTATTTACTTTAATTTGCACTTGTGGTTCTCTTCAAAATGCCGATGACACATCATCAATTGTTTTTATTATTATCTTCAAAACGCGGTATCGAAGCAAATACGTAATTTTGTTATTTGTTTTTGTTTTTCGCAAAGCAGAAAAAGCTGTTGTATTACAGGCCTTAAAGCATAGTGGTACCATTTTGAGTATTAACATTTTCCGTCGTTAACTGTTAAATGGCTGTTAAATTAACATTCGGAAGGTTGCTCTTGATATAAGTAGCACTTGTTTGTCAGAGGTTCGCTGGGAACCTACGCGCTTAACGAGCACTTGTTGCTCTCACTCTCTTTTGTGGGTGCTCGTACACTTGTATGGGCTCGCGTAGTGTTTAGTTTTGAATACCCTGTACCCATGGCAAGTGGGTAAAAAGTGTGAATGTAATATTAATCAGAACGAGAAACAAAGTTGCGTCTATTTCATTGTCAGCGCGAATAGTAAGACATATAGATAGTAGGTGCGCGTGTGTCGTGTTTTGTATTTCACATTCTTTGATAACCTTACTATGAATGTAAGTTGCGGACCAGTGTACAGGGTATTTTCCAGGCGAGCAACCGCAGTAGAGCACGCTCACCTGTCTCACATTAGTTTCGCATTGTTTTGTGCTTTTTGTTTTGCGTTTTAACTTCTGAAAAATGATAATTTAATTTAAGTGCTATTGTTTTATGTTATTGAGCTTCCTACCTGCGTCGCGACCTAAGAAAGTAATTAACCTAACAACCTATTCATGTAGTGGGTACTCATTTCTAGAGAACTTGTTATTTGGTAATGCTTACGCATTATTATAGCCGCCGAAGGAATTCAATTGATTTACCAATTTGTTTTTAAATTCATAGCACTTGAATTTTCCTTTAATAATAATCGCTTTTCATACTTTTGTAGATCGATGGGCATTATGCTGCCGCCAGTCTCTCAGGTGACCAACACGCGCATTAATCACACGCAACATCATCGCAATCGGAGCCTCGATAGCGCCTTGCAACGCATACCCGAGGTGAGTACTTTTCGTCCCCAAGCCCCACTGACGCCCCCCTTTTTGTTTCGTGTATAATCTGGCAATTTGTGGGTGCAGCTAAACTTGGAAAGTTTCAGATTTTGCACAATATGTGTGGCTATGAGCAAGTGCAAAAAATACTCTTAATAATCAGTTACGTTAAATTTTTGTTTTTTTTTTATTTTTTTTTTTTATCGCATTTATTGTGTTGCTGTTTTCATTTTTGCACTTTTGTTATTTGTTTATATTCCTGGTTATCAAGAGCGACAAAAACAGCAATAATGTTAAAAGCCACCAAAAAAGAAATTATAAATTCAAAGAGAAAGAGAGAGTAAACGTAGCGAGTGCTTTATATATGCCGATACTATCTAGCGCAGCTTTAAGCTTTGTCATTTCAGCGCAATCTGTTGAGAGAATATTTATACACAGTTCACAAAGCGAAAGAGAGTTTACTTATTTGTCTTTCGTTTTTGGTGGAAGAAAATATAGTACAGTTTAAGAATTGCTGCCCATTAAAGATCATGATACCATTATTATAGCCTACTTCCAATTCCGTTTCATTTGACCCTTTTCCAGTTTTCAGACGCGAACAGCGTATCGTAGAGTCGGTTGCACCAGACTGCCACGTCCAAACTTGATTTTATTGTTTTGCACTTGACTTTGTCGGAGTTGCCGAAAACTAAATAAGCTTTTGCTGACTAGTTAATATTCAACGAAACATTTTTACACCTGCAGGTCGAGATCTCCTCGCCCAATGCCGAGAGTGAGACCCCATTTTGCTCACCATCAACAATACTCAGCACCAATATGTGCTCGAGAATTGCAACCACTGCGGCTAGTGTAACGGCCGCACTTGCCACATCCCCGCCAACGGCAGCACTTACGGTTGCCCAAAATGCCACGCCCGGAACGGAAACAGTCGCCACCAGCGTCAGGCCAGCAACGGATTCGGCAGCACCTGCAGTCACAGTTCACGGGCAACGGAACCAGCAGATGCCCAATGGAATTAGTAAGTATTTGCAGTTGGTTAACGAACGAGCTCTATTTAACAGTTACTCTTCTTCAATTCGTGCACAGTTGATTCCTGTCCAACGTTACGAACGCGACCCAAATCAAACGAATTGGTATTGACAGGCGGACAGGACATGGTCGACAGTGGCAGCGGGGGCAGCAACGGTGGCTGCAACAGCAGCAGTGCCAGCTGTAGCAGAGCAGGCAGCTATAAAAAACGCGAGGATCTAACCAGTCTTGGATCAGATGATTCCGGTAGGTTAACCAGAACACACATTTTTAAGTTTGAGATGTGTATTTTGTGGAAAGCAGTGTCAATAATGTGAGCATAATTATTCATACACTCTTCTCTCCATTCGTTTCGTCAGGCATTATATGTGGCTCGGAGTCGGACCAAATCTCTTTGAATCGCATATGTCACTCACATGAATCGCTTGATTCTGGTGAAATGGATGCCGATGCTGACGCTGATGGCGAGGAGGAATGCATCGAAATGTTGGAAACGAACTCCATGGACGAGGACTACAATCTAATGGATTCGGACACATACTTCTTTCCGTCGCACGCGACCAATGAATTTGACTGCCGCACCCTGCGACCCTCGCGCAAGCAAAAGCAGCAGAAGCGCGAGGAAGCCAAAATGGCGGGACAGCAGCAGGATCAGGATCAGGAGCAGCGCGATGCCGACGATCGAGTGCGTTATCGCGTGATGAACATGTCCCAGGCTGCCATTAACTTGGAACTTGGCGCGACGCCGAACGATCCAGCGCTGGACGCGCATCAGGAGGAGGAAGAGGATCTCGGGCCATTGTCCACATCACAGAGCATTTCCAATAATAATATGGCAACAGCAGCAACAACGCCTACAATGACTCCAGCTGGCACACCGACCCCCATTGCCACACCTACAGAGAGCACCAAGAATGATCAGGTGCTCTTTAAGAATTTTTTCGGTGCAACCAAGAATGCAATTTTCCGCACGGCCCAAAGCATCATTGAGAACCATGAAAAGAAGAATGCGGCCAAGCAGAAAACTGGCGAACTGCAGGATATTTCAAAGGCGAAATCCACGCCGACTAGTACGGAGCAAATGCCGCAGGATGTGGTCAGGTCCCCCACGGACATTTCCAAAAAGAAAGAGTTCTTCAGCCTGCTCAGCTCCAATTCGAGCAAGAAGGCGGCCGCTGCCGCTGCAGCTGCAGTTGCAGTTGCCAGTACAACAACAACCCCCACGCCCTCATCTGAGACGCCACAAGACGTCAGCAAAAGTCTGTCCACGGGGGACTCTTGCGCG
This sequence comes from Drosophila melanica, assembly GCA_004143765.1. Taxonomy (NCBI): domain Eukaryota; kingdom Metazoa; phylum Arthropoda; class Insecta; order Diptera; family Drosophilidae; genus Drosophila; species Drosophila melanica. The sequence continues at coordinate 6,254 of SCDT01000923.1, forward strand.
GATGTAAAGATTAAGGAGCGCACACTTAACCTGCGGCTCCCAGGCGCAGATTCTGAATCCAGCCACGATGTGGCCTTGCCAAAGAGCTCCTCCGTTAGCTCGCTGCACCAACTGAAGATGCCAGTGCCAGGTGTGGTGAAGTATTTCATTAGCGACCGGGCGCCCACTGTCGGTCCCCAGCAAAGCTATGAACGGGGTCCCAGCGGCCTGTTGCGGTTCTTTGAATCTCCCGTTTTCAACATTCACTTTGCTGTGCACTATTTGTTCTACTCGAAGGAGCCGGGCGTGCTGAGCTTCATTGGCAACAAGATATTCAGCTTTCCCAACCTGGAGGTGGATCTTTATATACCCCAACTGATTTTAATGTACATTCAAATGGACGAGCTGGCCGAAGTGCTGGACCCCTACCTCACCATTCGCTGCCGCAAGTCCGTGGACTTCTCCCTCAAGTGTCTGTGGCTATTGGAGGCGTACAACTATCCGGTGGACTCGCTGGGCAATGGCACCAGCAGCCGCAAGTCCAAGCTAGCGCTCATGAAGGAGATATTCCCTAAGAAGGAGAACAAACAGCAAGTCAAAGCGGATCCTAGCCAAGGTCCAGCTGCTGCTCTGGCAAAGAAGACCCATCATCGTTCTCAGTCAGATGCCACCGTGCTGCTCGCCGATTACCGCAGCCCCCACACGCTCAGCATAACGCACCGGATGTACCAACAGCCGCCGTACACCACGCAAACGCTGCTCACAACACCCGTCAAGTTGTTTCTGGGCGATCTCACCTCGGGGCTGGCCTTCGACAATGGGTGCACTTGTTTTGAGACGGTGCGCGGACAGGTAAACGGTCTGCTGGGGCAGCGCACGCTCTGTTGTTGCGGCGCACCAAAGACGGCGCCGCAGAAGGAGTTCATGAAGGCGCTTATGAATGTGGGCAAGAATCTGATCTCTCTGCCCTCCAAGGCGGAGAAGACGTCGGCGCTGCGCATGTTTCTCAATCTGATCAACAAGAATTTGCCCGCTCGTGTTTGGCTGCCGCTCTACTCGGATATTCCGCATCATGTGGTGCGCATCACAGAGGAGAAGACTGCCGTGCTTAACTCCAAGGACAAAACGCCGTACATCATCTACGTGGAGGTGGTGGAGGTGCCCGACATTTACACCTCCCCTCTAATACCCAAGATGATGCCTTCACTGCGGCACACCAAAAGCGAGGAGCACTTGGAGGGTGCCTGCCTGAATGCGCATAAGAGCTGCAGCCGCACCTCCAGCTGCAGCAGTAGCCATCATGGATCCAGTTGTCGCCGCAAAAAGGATGCTGATCCGCATACGGAAAGTGGATGTGGCGAGCCGGCCACAAATAATTGCAATTGCAATTGCAACAACAGCAATCTGCTCTCACTTGGCGGCCTGCAGCTGGGAGACGACGCCTGGTCACAGGAAGATGATCAGATCACGGCGCAGTACATGTACATGCGCAAGTTCTGTGAACGGGACGCCATTTCACAGATGTCACTGGACTCTTACGACTCCAGGGATCAAGGTGAGTGCTTATTGTGAGGCTTAAAAAACTTGTGTTAAATAGAGAGCTCTTTATTTACAGGCCCGCCTGTTGTTTTCAATATTGGCGATGTGCGGACTCGACACTGCAACAATTTGAACTGCGAGAACACAAAGTCCTTTAGCAACGATCCCGAGGATCCATCTGCGGCGGCCCTCAAGGTTTGTCCAATTCAAGAGTGATAGTTCAAGCAGCAGCTTATTTATACGTTTTTCCTATAGGAGCCTTGGGATGAGAAGGAGAAACTTATACGCGAATCCTCGCCATATGGGCATCTATCAAACTGGCGTCTGTTGTCGGCGATTGTTAAGTGCGGTGACGATTTGCGACAGGAACTGATGGCAACGCAGCTATTACAAGTAAGTTGACGAGCTAACTCATCCATGAAAAGTGAGCAAATCTTTAAACCAATATTTTCCCCTTTTACAGATGTTTAAGATTATTTGGTTGGAGGAGCAGGTAGATCTGTGGGTGCGACCATATAAAATCATCTGTCTTTCGAATGACAGTGGTTTGATTGAGCCTATACTGAATACCGTTTCGTTGCATCAAATTAAAAAGAACTCGAACAAATCTCTACGGGATTACTTTATTGACGAATATGGAGCACCAACAGGTGAATGTTTTCGTCAGGCCCAAAAGAATTTCGTTCAGAGCTGTGCGGCGTATTGTCTGATATCCTATCTGCTTCAAGTTAAGGATAGGTATGTCTGAGATACATTATCCTAACAAACGTTCTTTTATAATCCGTCTTGTTTTTTGTAACACCCCATAGGCATAATGGCAACATACTTTTCCATTCGGATGGTCATATAATACATATAGACTTCGGCTTTATTCTAAGCATTTCCCCCAAAAATTTGGGTAAATTTTTAAAGCAAAACCGATTCGACGTAAGATACTAAAAAATGATTTTGTCTGCCGCAGGTTTCGAGCAATCACCCTTCAAGCTCACACATGAATTTGTCGATGTTATGGGTGGCACCGGCTCCGAACATTGGCGGGAATTTAATCGGCTGCTGCTCGTGGGCATGATGTCTGCGCGCAAGCACATGGATCGCATCATAAATTTTGTGGAAATCATGCGCAGTAGTAAGTGGAATTCAACCTACTGAGAAGATTATCTGAGAAAGTGCCTTTTCTAATATTAATTATATATTTATTTTTTAGATGCCCAGTTGCCATGCTTCAAGAATGGCTGTTCCGGTACAGTACAGAATCTCCGTAAACGCTTTCATATGAATTTAACTGAGCAGGAAATGGAACGCAAGGTGGAACAGCTTGTGCAGGACTCACTGAAAAGCCTATCAACAAAACTGTACGATGGGTATCAATATTATACGAATGGCATTTTGTGAGAACGGTTTTTTATGAAAATCTAAACGAATGCATTGATGAATCATCTTGTGTGCTAAATTTGCCGATCTGATAAACCAAAAGTATGTTAAAAAGAAATTTTATATATATGTATATAAAACCAAAAAAACTGTTATTGTAGCCAGATCGTTGCTTATGCGTTTGGCACATTATTCTATTATATTATGTTAGGCCAAAGTGAATGTTGTCTAGCTTTTAAGTAAAAGTGTACATGTGTTTGACTGTATTCGTCTGTCTGTCCTGTCTCGGTCTTACATTGCATTTAGCAATCATAAAAATCATCGACTTGTATATATTTAAGATCTTATGACTGTTATTAGAAAATATCATTAAGTCGCCACGCATATTCATTTTTTAAGAATTTATCAAATGTGCATATTCTTATTCATCAATTCGCTTAAATATATGCAATAAATTCATCATTCGTGTATGTATCAATAATTAAAATTAAAATTCCAACATTTATCGGATCCTAATCATAACTAAAGCAACTGAATACTTTCCAACAACGCAGACAATTATTTATTTATAAAATAATATCATAATGATCAAATATGCCGCAAATATAAATATCTACGATATGGGAAACACATAAAAAAAAAAAATCTGTTCGCTTTCACCCTTCAAACTGCGCATATGTGTATATGTACATATTTATCTATATATAATCGGAACATTTTTTCTAATTTTATAGTAACTAAGCTACCAAAATGAAGGCAAAAATCAAATTAAACTCAATTGAACTTAAAATAATAGATAGGCACTTAAAGTGTTAATTTCAATTTTGTGTAAGTCGACACAATATAAATAAAAAGTACTCATATGTATGGCTTAAATATAAAATAAATTACATGTATGATAATTATAATTAACTAATATGAAAACGCAAATTTAGCTACAAATATTAAAAAAAATCAAAGTTGCATTTTTCTACAATTTATTTACAAAAGTCGATCAACAACAATTATAATTACAGTGATCGCTCACAAATTATAATGAATCGGTTTTAGAGGTGATTCTTGTTTGCGATTAATTTCGGTTTCTGGAAGTCCTATATTCTTAAAGAATCAAATCTAATTTTATAGGACTTTCGAAAATTATATATTCAATAATACATAAATAAGATCACATCACGCCTAACAAAAATTGGAAAATTTTTGAGCGACCACTGTATTGGAAATACAGAACATTTGAAATTTCGATATTACTTAATAATACAATTAATAAAGATGAAAATATCCAAAACCATAACCTGTGTTACAATTTTTTACCCTCATTCAATCGTTTAATAATAACTTATATTGGATTTAAAAGGACTAAGGTAAGGTAAGTCGGATAAAGTGTGACTGCAGAGATAAATTTAAAAAAAATTAAATATTTTTTATCTCAATGTTGTTTAAAGACAGTGCCAGAAAGTAACATGCTTCTGTAGTAGTCCAAATCTTTTGCTCTATATATTGCCAATGAAGTAGGAGGTCTGATTTTGTGCGAATTACTTATCCAGAATGTGTAAACACTTTTTTTGGCAACTCATCCTTTGCGTACAACATTCAAAAAGGATAACGTGGATATTTTGTGCTTTGGTTTGTATACACATTAGGCTACCATATATAAATCTGATTTGCATATGATAGCAAAAACGCTGAGAAAAGTTTACTTTTGTGTTAATTTTTGTGTACGGTAGCATGTTCGGCATTGCAGATGGAGATGCGTATGAAAGTCTAGTCCAGAGAAACACAATTTAATCAGTAGTAGTAGAGTAGTTCATGAACTGTGTTAAAAAGACAAACTATTTTTAAGAATTTAAGAAACACTTTCAAATACATTTCAGAAAGAGTTGTCATAGAAAAAAAAATTTAGCTACGAATTCACAATTTACACTTACACTTCAAAGGAGAAAAAAAAGTACAGGAAATTATCTTGCTGGCTGAGTTTCAGTTTTTCTCGTGTCCTTTTTGGGTTTAGAATGACATTCTTATGTAGCTTACATAATGCTCATTTAACAGAATTTTGTCACATGCGGAGCTGGTTTTCTTAAATTTTCTGTGATAACAAAGCATTTCTTACACATTTTCGGTTAATAATAGTTGTTGTCGTAATAAATCACAGTAGATATGATCAGATATTTGTGGTTTCGCATGAGAAGGAACCGACTGATGTCACTGGGAGAGCACTACGTAAGCAAGATGAAAATTGATAGCCGGAAATGTATTGATCAGTTCTAAATCATATTGTTTCCCATTTTAGCCACACAAATTGCAAGTAATTTGGTGTCCCACGCGGACGGCTCAAAAGAACCTTCTGGTTGGGCCTACAAGAAATACAGCTGCCATTACAGAAGCCAACGTTGCCGCCAACGCATCTGGAGGGGGAGGCCACAATTGGGTCTTACAAAAATTTAAACGCACATTTCAGAACATGAACAATAGAAATCAATTTCAAGTAACGGGAGTCATCAAAGCGGACATCAAGTCATTGCCCACAACGCCGACAATCGCCACTCGAGCAGCAGCTGCAGGCAACGAGGCAGCTGGCGGCGAAACTAACTGCGCCAAATATCGCTTTGGGGCGCTTATTTGGCGCTCATCGAAGTGCCGTCGCAAAAAGAAACTCAAACGTTGCAGCAAATACAACTCCATTGACTCGGGCATTGAAATTGAACACGCCCTGGATGAGCAGCAGGGTATCGCATTGCCGGCGAGTGGCCAACACGAAGCAGTTGTTGTCCTGACCAAATTACCGAGTACCATGGAGGCAAAGGAAAGCACATTGGACAGCACATTGGAAGAGCAGGTGTCAACAAAAACCGCGCACGACGATTCCCACATAGCACCCGTTTCACCCAAATCCTTGGTTAGGCGTTCGTTCAGCCAGCCGATTGGCTTGGATACAATTGGCATGAGCCGCACCGAGATTGAGGAAGGCGTTCGTGACAAAGTCGCTTCACATAAGCAAGGTAAGCTTTATTACACTCGAAAAAAAACGGTTGGAAATTGTTCAAAAACCACTTTGAAGGATTGCTATTGTGAGAAATCTCTCTACCATTAGTATAAATATTATTGCTGTTATATAGTTATAAACAATTAACGTCACTATTTTTGCTTATATATATATATATATATATATATAAAAATATAAAAATATAATGGTTGGGTTTTTAGGCAACTGACCAATATATATATATATATGTATATTTTTCATCATTGCAAATTCAATTTTCTATTGTCAAAATTTGTTAAAATGTAAAGAAAAACAACAAAGAAAGTGTTCCTTAAATTTAAAAAAAAAAATCTAGACGTGTATGCACAATCGCTTAAATTGACTTTAATTGGACGTGGAGACATGAGTTGCTGATGCACATTAGCTCGCCCCACAGACAGCAGCTACTTTCCAATTTATGCGGAAGTGCTGTACAACTTCGCCGCCGCTGGGCCGCAAGAATTGGACCTGGCGCGGGGCACTGTTATCGAGATATTGCGCAAGGAGTCCGGCCCCTGGTGGCTGGGACGCCTTGAGAAGGAGCACGCCAGCTTGGAGGAAGAGCTACTTGCTGCTGAACTGGGTTGGTTTCCCAAGGATTTTGTGCGCATCATTCCAACTCGCGAACTATTTGAGTTCGTTAATGCCCGGAAAAAGATGCTGCTAAGCAACGGCAGTGCCAACATGGCCCTGGAACAGGGTAACAACGGAGACGTAGTCATCGAACCCCGGCCACCTCTGCTGCGAAGTAATTGCGATTTTATACGGCGTGAAGCTGTGCGCGAGCTGCTCGAAACTGAAATAAATTACGTGAAGCTTCTGGGCGCCATTTGCGACAGGTGAGCAATCAATTGAATCGTGAGCAATGGAACGCAATTAACACCTCAGCCCAACGCAACCAGGTATTTGACAGTCATGAGCCAGCACACCGATATATTCCCGCCCAACAGCATGCGACTCATATTCTCCAATATAACGGAGATTTACAAGTTTCAGCAAATCTTTCTGGAAGAACTGCGCAAAGGCATCGAACAGAATCAAGTGTCCAAGGTCTTTCTGCAAATGGTGAGGCTGTTCTGTTCATATACATATGTAGAACTCGTCCTGATTCTTTCATCTAGCATAAGGGATTCCTCTGCTACTCCACGTACTGCAATGCTTACCCACGTGCCCTCATCGAGTTGGAGTCCCGCGAACGCCTGAAAGACGCACGCACTGTTCTGAAGAAGTATGTTCTTTAAACTCGTTCATAAACTAAAATCTGTATATTAGGCAGACATTTTTTTCTTCTTTAAACTTCTTTTTATACTGTGAACGAGTATCGCGCTGTCGGCTACACTCGACTGCAAGGATTAAGTATTATATTTATTATTTTTTTTTTTAAGTTGCAACCAAAACGGAAACCTAGTGGAGCTGCCGCTGTCAGCGCATCTGCTGGCGCCAGTGCAGCGCATCTGTCGCTATCCCCTGCACCTAACCCAACTGGCAAAGACGGCTCTGAATATCAACGGTTCCGCGGACACACATGACACTGGGCTGCAAGCAGATTGTCCGGCCTTTGAGCAGATCGACGTGTCCCAGTTTGATATTCCGGATACGTACGACACCGTTAATGTGGCGCTGAAACGGATGTGCAGCATCGCGGAAGCTGTGAACGAGGGGAAGCGTCACAGCGAGATAATCACACGGCATCAGGACTCTTTCCATAGCTTTAAGGGACCACCGCTGCACATGCACAGCACGCGCTTCTTCCATGAGGTGGACGCCATGCGGCAGAAGCAAAATCTGTGGAACAGCAGCTGCACGCTGTTGCTGTTCGATAACCAGCTGATCTACTGCAAACGGGATGTCATCAGGCGCAGTCAGTTCTTCTACAAGGGTCGAATATACTTGGATCGCGTTCGCGTGGTGAACATCGAGGACGGCAAAGTGTATGGTCACACAATCAGGAACTCGCTGCGCATCTACTGCAGCTCGCGGGACAAGTGGTACGACTTCAGCTTCCGCTCGACAGTTTGCAAACAGCTATTTCTCAATGCGCTCGCCCAGGAGCGACAGTTCAGTGGCAAGCCACTCTATGTGAACGAGATGACTGGGTGTGAGTTCAGCTACGACACACGGCCGGGCGACGACGGCTCCGATCAGTCGGACAACGAGCTGCCAAATCGTGCACACCCCCTGCCCTCATCTGCCACATCGGCAAGTGTAGACAGTTCCGCAGCCGGCTCCCCAGCCAAACTATCTCTCCGCTGCTGCCATGCGCTGTCCATAGCAGGAGTGTCACCGGATGCGACTGCCAGCACCAGCAACGCGACCGAGCAGGTGCTTCCGACATTGTCAACTTGGCCGCTGGGCCGTCGCCGACTTAGTAACTGGTTTCGCAAGCCAAAAGGCTCTAAGCCTGGTTGTCGATACGATGCGAACACAGCTATTGAAATGATTAGGGCTTCTGATTCTAACCAACAGGAGTCAAACGCTTCGTTTGCCTAGTCAACAAATTTCTTAAAAAAAATACTTGAAGTACTAAGCAACATCCAACGCGATAGGCAGCTAAGGGCACTCGATCGCAAGTCAAGGAGTATGTGAATTTAAATTCAGGATATACGAAGTATTTATTGAAATTTTACATTATATCTAATAACATGCAAGAAAATTATTTATTTTGCCGTGATTTTTTTAACCACGAACGTTTTTACTTTTCTCTAATCTAATCTCTAATCTAAATCTATAATTGAATCTATAATTAACATTTTTAATTAAATATGTGGTTTAAATTTATGATTATACATTTGCAAAATATTGTGTGCCTATTATTCAGACCTAACTAAAATATTAAAATATCATTTACTTTATACTTTTTTGATAAAGAAATATACTATCAATTAACTGTAGAAATTTACTATAAATTAAATAAAAACTATCAGATATTACCATATACTTTGCAAATGTTTTTTTTAATACTTACAGCCATATTAACAAATAGCAGACAAATTAAAATTTTCTTTTTGCATTTTGAGTTATGGTTATATTTTCGTTTGTCACATTTTGAACAAATTAAATTATTTAAAAATGCAGTTTTGCCGCGTAGTCACACCCTGGTAAGTAAGTTGAGAGTTGCTCTAACACATATCGATACTTCTATGCTTATTGCAGTAATCGAGTATATAGTAACTAGTGGAGGACGTTATGTTAAGTTGATGGACGCTAATTTTGGCTCATGGAATTCTGCTAAGAGTAGGAACGCTGTAAACATCGATATAAATATCGATAGAATATCAACAAATGGATGATCGTATTGCACCACTCTCGCGCATATACAGATGATCTTTAATTGTTAGGATTTGTTGCGCTTTATCACAAAAATTGACAAGGAGTTATGTTAGTTGAGTGCGTGCCGCTGTTGCCGAAAGTGTTTGCTTGCTAAAATGCACAGCGCTGCTGGAGCCACGGGGAACAGCAAAGTTGTGGCCACATTGCGCGCCGATGGCAGTGTGGCAATGGAGGCGCAGTCGCTTAATCAGCAGCTATCCAACTTACTAAATTATGAAATTGTAAGTAACAATACAATTTACAATGTTTCCCATGCTGCATATAAACTAAACTGCTGTTTGTTGCAATTGTAGCGTACCGAAAATGAACTTCTGCTGAAGAAAAGCAACGCGCCCGGGCCAACAACGGTCGTTGACTTGGGCAAACAACTTTTACAATGTGCTCGAGACAGCGATGTTCCTGGAGTCAAGACTGCACTTGCACATGGCGCTCCGTTTGCATCGGACTGGGTGAGAGAGAAACATAATTCCGTGTTTTCACGTATTACTATGAATTTTACAATCTGTTTTTAGCTGGGAATGTCGGCACTGCACTTTGCTGCGATGAACAATCAACTGGAAATCTGCGAAATTCTGTTGCAGGGCGGCATCAACATGGAGGCCAAAACCAAAGTGGATCGAACACCATTGCATTTAGCCTGTTATTTCGGACACGAGCGTATTGTAAGCTTACTCCTTGCACTGCGGTGTGCTGTCAATGCACGTGATATGGTGAGAAACAGATTGTGTGTGTATTTACGACTTCCTATAAATGTGCAATTCTTGTTGCAAAGCTCCGCATGACACCACTGCACTGGGCCGTGGAGAAGAGACACAAAAGTATTGTACGCATGCTACTTAAGAGTCAGGCAGATGTAACTTTAGTCTCAAAATTTGGCAAAACCCCAATCGCCCTGGCCGTGTTAACAGAACAGGCTGATATTTTGGCGGAACTGGAGGCTGCGCGCCAATCGCAGGCTAGCCGCAAATTCAACGAAGAGACGGAGGTAAGTAATTGACAATAAACTAGCCATTATCTTGACTAACTGAATGGGTCTCTAAGATTACAAAACAAATTTCAATTTATTCTTTACTGCTTACCATAGCGAAACACGTGCAATATTAAAGTATGTCATTTTAAAATGTCCTTTACATCAAAACGTGCAATATTAAAATGTATTAACTAATGGTTTGGTGGACAACTACCCTTTGACTCATTTTCAGAAAGAAACCAGTGAAGCAGTCAACTCCATTATGGATGAACCCAGGTCAACTCGAAGTCTTGACGATGCCGACATGTCCGTCGAGGATAAGATGGATGTTTTAGAGACCTTACGCGGAAGTAAGTTATCATTTAATTATGTCGCATGGTTAAATACATTTTGTATTTTTATAGATACAAACATGCTGGGAAATTCTGCCTTAAATATGCTTAAGACACATGGCATTGCAGACATGATGCAGGACAATCAAATAGGTAGTATATTTTTCATTCCAAGAAAGTATTTGTTTCTGTAAATTGATCGGTATTGTAGACGATGAAGCTTCGAAAAAGATGTTAAATACTGCTCTTCGGAATGGTCGACAGTTGGTGCTCTCAGAGGGTGGACGTATGCTGTTGCACGAAACGAATCGTGGATCAAGTCTAAAACAAAGTACAAATGGCTCTATCAACAATAATATAAGAAACAGCGCAATTAGTTTGCATCCAAGTACAAATTCATCCCCACAAAAGATTCGCATGAATGTCATCAAACAAAAGGAGTCATCGTCACCAAGTCCAGCTGGTGGTGTTACAAAAAACAAGGTAAGATACTAAGTTTTCAGTAGATGAAAATATGAATAAATTTAAATTTAATGTTCTATTTTTTTACAATGTGAACTTACAAATTAATGAGAATAACATTACGATTCATATTTTCATTTAAACAGAATATTAGAATTATCTCGTTAACCGACTTCAAGAAACTATGCGACCAGCCAAAATCTCTACAGAAAATACCCGCAACATTAGCAAGGCAAGTTATTTGTTTATTTCATTATGTTTATTTAATTAAAATTATTATCTCTAGTTCTGGAATGGTACGTCAACTTGCCGATGGTACCAAACTGGTGAACATGCGACAGTTACAGTCTCGTCAGGTATGTTATGCTGAAAGTCGTATTGGTAAAATGTTTATCACTAATACTGTTCTCTTTAGTTAAAACTGCCTTCCGTGCCTAGACCTCAAGAGAGCGCGGCTATTGATGAACAGCAGCAATTGCTGAACGAAGCAATAGCTCCAACGCTAGCACAGAATCCCGCAGCCACGAGCACACTGCGTGGGCAAGTAGGCACGGTGCAAACTATCCAACTGCGGCCCTCGCCAGCAGCCGGAACTGCTGTCGGTGCTACCAATAATGGAACTGCCAATAAACCCTCAGTCACTGCAGCGATGCGTTCGAATCTACGGCCTGGCAACGAGTTTAATACAACGAAAGGACCCAACGTGATGCCATTGTTAACATCGTCTGAAATTTGTCGGCAGCTGCACGAACTGCGGCGGCACAATGATGAACTGCGTCGTCGTGTGGATGTGATGCAGAAGGAAAAGGAGGATATGCTGCTACGAATCGAACGATTGGAGCAGCTGGTGGTGCGCGATTCAGATGCAGAGATGAAGTATGTTGACATTTAATGAAGGTTTAGTTTATTTTCTACTTTGTAAATATGCAACATTACGATAGTAAATATACTTAAGTAGTGGAGTATGTATATTTAAGGTTTAATATAAGAAAATCATTCATTTTCCTCATTTTTTTAAGTTCTCCCTCACACTTTGCCTACGTTTTGCTAACAGCAACATAAACTATTAAGAATTTAGAATATATTGAGTATAACCTGTAGATGTAGATGTATGTATTTAAAATAAGAACAAGTAACCTGTTCAAGTTTAAAAGTTACATATATATAAATGTTGTAGAGATCCACGCGTTGTTAAATGCGTAAATCACTAAGGATTTTATGATATTTACATATATATGTTAATTTTAACGTTTAATAAAGTCTTGTAATATAAACAACCTGGGAAACCTTCAGATATCATGACGTCACATTTGTAGTGTTATATTTTCTTTTTATGCAACGAGTAACCCTTTATTCAATAAGGCAGAGCTATCGATAGTCCGCAGTTAAATTTAACAAACTTTTGTTATTGGGCAAAGTAGTTACAGAACATTAAAATGAATCAGTATATAAAAAAAATCATTATTTTTGGAGTAAAGGATCGATTTATATGTCATAAATAAAATATTAAATAAAACTTGTCGATGATACCTTGTCAGAATAGGTAATACGATAATAATGCAGTATCGATGACACTTCAAGATGAGCTTTTGATGATGATGGACTATCGGTAATTCTTGAAGACAGCTTTGCAAAATCGATGACATGTCAACATGAATATCGTATATTTAAACTATGTTTTGTAATTTTAATAAGTAACAAAGTAATTTAAAAAAAAACATTAAGATTTAATCCTTTTTAATTCGATTAAATATTTACACGGAAATAAAGAGACTAACAGTCTGTAATGCCCGGAAACACCCATAATAATGATGCCAGTTTAAAAGCATTTATAATGAAATTATAAAGTTATAAGCATGTTTTTATTATCGTAAGTATTAGTATAATAAATATTTCTGCGTGTGTTAGAAGAGGTTTGTACGTAGATTCGAATACATGCTTTTTGTTCGTTAGCGACGATTCGGGAGTCCAATAAGAAAACGGATACATTTCTAATCAGACTCGCAAAAGTCTTATGTGTAAGTTCATTGGTGGCTAGCGTCTAGCATGGTGTGAGCTTACGACTAAAAATACGCTGTCATTTCGCAGTATTACATTATTTGCTCACAGGCTTTATACACTTTTAATAAATAATACAAACTACAATTTAGCTAAGCAAACTCAACTATTCCTCAGAGCTTAGCTAAGTACCAGGCTCCGCGGACCCATACGGGCCACGTTTATGGGCCTAACCGGCACTTTATCGCTTTTAACGGACTTGCGCGCTCCATCTTCAAGCTCATCATCATCACCGAAGAGCAGAGCAGCGAGACTCGTTTCGAAGGTGGACTTCTTTTGCTTTGTGGGCTTTTGGTCGACGGGAGATTTTGTTGTACCCGCTGACGTTGACGCAGCCTCGCCTTCAAGTTGTTGTTTTTCCACCGATGGTGTTTTTGTTATGTCCGGTAGAGGCGCTAATGTTGTTGTTGTTGTTGTTGTTGTTGTAGTCGCAACTGATGTGCCAATCCCAGCAGATGAACCTACACTCTGCGCTAGGGTTGGCTGCGTTCTGACCAGTGCCAGGGCTATTGGCCTATTATTGTTTTCACTCGGTTGGATCTCGCCTTTTTTCTCTTCCGGATGCTTGTAGTCGGCGGGGAAGATTGGCCTGAAACCGCCTTGCAATTGCGGTTGGAAATTGTCCAGCTCGGAGTACTTTTCTGTAGTAGTAACATTAGTGCTATTTTTAGGCTCCACAACCTCAACATCGGCACGATTAATGCTGTTCTTCTCGTACAATTTTTGATCTGAGACAGGTGGAACGATCTTCCAGTTGCTTAGCGCGGGATTACCCGTCACCCCGTTGCCAGCGCCTCCCAAGCTAACGCTCGGATAGAAGGGTGCCATGAAGTCCTTCTCGTAGTTGTGGCCGCGTATGTCAAAGTCATTGCCTAGAACTTCTTCGGTTTGTGTTTCCGCTTTCAAATTATTCAACACCGATGGGCCGTAGTTGAGGTTTAACGGTCTTTGATCCTGTTTTGTGGGGCTGATCCGTTGGAAAGAGTTCGGCTCTGTCGGTGTATATGCAATGGCGATCGGAGCTTCTGTTCCGGTATTAAGGGCGCCCGTAATTATCCGTGGCGCAACAAGCACACCCGGAACTGGTAGAGCTGGCTGCAGCTCTGTGTAGGACGGATCGGGCTTTTCTATCGGATACGGAAAGTTCTGCTTGTGCAGCGACTGGACTTTTGCGTGCTGCTGAAGGGATTGCGGCTTCTTGTTCTTCAAAATGGGTTCCTGTGGCTGTTCACGAACTACCGAGAAAGGTGTATTTTGATATTCTACCGCAGCAGAGGATGCGGCCGTCTCCTCGTTGAGCGATGCCTTATTTTCAACTTGGTTGGAAAACTTGGACTTTGGGTTTGCTATTTGCTCGCTTACTCTTGTGGCCAATGCTTCCTGTGGATTATTATCGGCTGTTACTTGGATTTCACCGGCTCCAGTGTCGTCACCGCCGAGAGTTTTCTTCTGCGACTGCAGCATTTGCAACGTCACGACTGCCTCCAGTTTGGATTCGTTCGGGTTCGGGATATCCTTGTTGGGTGCCTGCGGGGGATCGTTAATTACCAGATCATCCTCCTCATAATCTGCCAGATCGCCACCATTCACTTTCGTCGGCTGGGGCGTAATCGGCGCGTGACGCTCGACGGGATAGTAGCCATCGATGGCCCGCAAGGGGCCGTTGGGTCTACGGGCGTACATTCGATCCCGTAGCTGGGACACCCGTTGGCCGCCATTGGGCGGCAGTCGATAGACGCGTCTGTTAACGGCACCTCCAGCGTGCGGCGCCCCAATGTGATGTTCGTATTCCGCGATGCGGTTCAGGGGATAACGACTCTGCATCTGCTGTGGATGTGGCATGGGCTGGCGTCTATTGGAGAACTGCGGGGGAGTTGAGGGGTTGAACGGCAATTTCATGCCTTGCGTGGGCAGACGAATATTTCCCGGCTCCTGCTTCAAGTTCTGGTTGTGGCCAATTGAGATTTTGGCATTGGGACGGAACTGCGGCAGAATGTTCGGCAGGCTTAAATTGGGCCGCGGTGGTCCCGCCTGCGGCTGGGACTTGCGGTCAAACTCCTTGTAGAAGGGCGCCGAAGGGGGCTCGTTCGGACGCTTTAAGGCTGCCTGGGAGCTATGCAGTGGAGCGTACCGCGGTGGGGGCTCCATTTCCTGTGATGGTTGCTCATTTTTGTTCGGCTGCTGCGTGGGAAATTTCTTGAGTAAAAAAGGAAATAAATGTTAATAAATGTTTAACACAATGCGATCTTAAATGATTTACCAATTGTTGTTCGTGCTGTTTGATGTTCACTACTTCGTGCTGCTGAATTTGAACAGCTTCCTCCTCACCGATCTTGGGAAACACCACTGGATTGGCATTTTGTATTTGCTGCAGACTTAGCGGCTGGGCATGGCCATTAATGTGCGGGCCACTGGGCGGACCAGGAGCCACGCCCGATGGAGACAACTCGAGCGAGTCGTCTTGGTTGGACGGGAATCGAATGTTGGTGGAGACCAGCAATTCCTTGGTGTCTTGGCCATTAGCTACGGATTGAGTTTGTGCTGCGGTTGGCACCGTGGAGTGCACTGGCTGATTGGGTTGGTTGGGTGAGGGCAAGCCCGGCGGAAAAGTTGCATCGGGTGTGTTTATTGGTTGTTTCTTCAAAGGTCGCAAGTTAGATCCAATCAGCGGCAGTTGTTGATACGGCGTGGGTGCCTCTGGCGGTGGCTCTTGATAAGCGCTGCCGGATGCAGTTCCGCCTGCAGCCAAAGTCGCTTCAGGTGGAGCTGGTGCATTGTTTGAATTATAGTTGGGCCTCTGCTGGTGGCCACTTGAGGGAGTTGGCTGCTGTGGCTTTGGCGGGAATTGGTGCTGTTGTGGCCGCTGGATGTTGATTTCCTCATTGATGACCTGGCCATACTGGACAGTGCCCGTCTCCTTTGGGTAGAGTCCTTCGCCTTGCACGTTGCCATAGCTGCCGGGATGACTCACTTGCTGCTGACTTCCCAGCACAAAGGAAGCCGACTGCTGTCCAGGCGAGATGACCACGTTGTTTATCTGGCCCGGCATGGGGCGGTACTGCATTACATTTGGCTGCTGCACCTGGTACGAAACGTACTGATTGTCGTAGCCATCCGGGCCACTTGGAATCACCTTCTCGTCACTGGGATACGCCGGCACCGAGTGTATTTCTGGCGAACCCTTCTGCTTCTGCATCGTAACTGGATACGGATGCGGCGATTGTGCGGCCTGCTGCGACTGCATTGCGAATGGCGACGGCTGCGAGGGCGCAATTGGCTCGATCAGGTTTCCCTGGGCATCGAACCCCTGATTCTGCTGATAATTGTGGGCGACTGCGCTCTCCTCCTCTGCCAGATTATTGAATATCTCACTAAGGGTCATCGCTGGCTTGGCCGCCGACTGCTCCTGTTGCACCTTTTCGTTTTTCTGGCCCAGCGTATGGTAGACATCTGCAGGATCTAGATTTGGGATTTTTGTGCCATCTACAGCTGGGGGGATTGGGCGGGGCGTGGTGGAGCCAAGTCCAAGGCTAACGCTGTTAACCAGCGTGGGCCGCACACTTGGGGTCGAGTACATTTTGGTGCTGGTTGTCGGCTCCGTCGGGAAGATGTCTGCCTGTGGCGTCGGATGGTGGGTCGTGAATGTCACAGCACTGCTGCTCTGCATGGGCTTCGTCGGCTGCTTGGCCAGCTGCTGCTCCGATGTGGTGGCAATCGTGGTCGGGATGGTGGTCAACGGAACGTTCTGTTTCTTGGCCGGCACAAACTTTTTCCGGGTGGTACTAAATCTTACGGGTGGATTCGTTGTCGTCACGGATACTGGGGTAGGACGACGTGTTGTGGTCGTTGGCCGTGTCGTCGTTGGGCGCGTTGTTGTCGTCCGCGTGGTGAACACACTTGGCTTTGTTGGTCGACTGGACGTGGATGTTGATGTCGAACTCGTTTCTGTGGGGCTAACGGGCGTCAGTTTTGTTGTTGACACCGTGAAATAGTTTGCACTGTGGTAATTGGGCGCCACCGGTGTCACAGGCGCCGCAACCATGGTCGGTTTCTTGTTTGTTATGTAGTTCTTGTTGCTGCCCTGGTACTTCAGATTGGCGTACGAACTGGAGACCAAGGGGTAGACGAACTTCGATGACGAGTACTTGACCGGCAGATTGAGGAAGTCGTGAATGTTCGGAGTTGAGATGCCGTTGAGTACGATTTTCTCCTTCGAATTGAGCACTTCATTTACTTCCGGCTCAATGCCAGCTGGTTTCTTGGCAGTGAAGTCCAACTGGCCCGAAATCGGATCTTGTCGCGCATAATATGGCTTGCCATCGTTGAAGATCTGATTCGGTAGAACATAACTGGTGGAGATGACGTCCTCCTCCCCAGACGTATCCGCACTGCGCGCCTCCAAAGGCAACAGCGCGGAGGGTGTCTGATCCGATGCATTTGTTGTGGCTTCACTGATCTTGGCCACCAGCATGAGTAGCCCAGCGATGAACCACTTGGCTCTCATATTGCTCAAGTTTTTTATTAACTGCAAGCAAAAACATTTAAAAAAATATAACGTTATTTTTATGTTAAACTCAATTCAAACGCTAAGCTTTATTATATTGTCCGCCGATATTGAATTACAGTTGAAAATCACTTGCATTAACACACATATGACCACATACACTGACCACACATGTTATGATTTCGATCCAACTCGAGTTAACCAAATTTGGTGCTGGCACTTCCAATCTTGCCGAGCGACTGTCATGCTTTGGTTTTTATTTTATTTTTTTTTATAAAACAAACAAACAACAAATAAAAAGAAAAAGTGAAAATTTGTAAATAAATGCTGCTCAGCTAGTTTATGCTCGCTATAATACTCAAAACCCATACAAATGTGAAAGAAATAGTACATATATACTATTGTTGTGCAAATAGTATAGTCAAAATTATAGGAAATATAAATTAAACTATATATCTAAATATTTATATATGTTTACTATTAATTATATACTTATTTGCCAATTTTGCAATTTTTTTATGAAATATGACTTAAATCATTTTTTTTTTTTTTTGCAAGGTTTTAATTTATTAATCAGCGTGTTTGAAATATTATAGTATAAAGATAATGTTTAAAACTGACTAACATTTGGACACACATTTTTTTTTTTATTATATACTCTGTGACCTCTAATATCCAAGCACATTAATTATTGTGGTGAAAATAAGTTAAAGCTCAAGTAACCCAATTATAGTATGTACAATTTGTGAGCGCTGGATCACTATATTTGTTTTATTTGCTTCCTTTCAAAAATTCAGTATATTGTACTTTTGGCCGATAAAAATCGCTGGCTCTTTGTATATAAAGCAGAATCTATCTGTATTGTAAGGTCGAATTGTGGTTGAATTTTAAAACGTCGAAATATGCTGCAAAAATATGGAAACTGTTGGAGAAAATACGTTTGGCTTCTATTTGCTGAAATTTTGAATAAATTAAGTGGAGAAAGGTCTGTTCATCAAATATGGCCATCGTCTTCTATAGCTGACATTAAAATATGAGGATGACAAATGTAAAACTCAGTTAGAAGAAGTTAACATTACAATCATTTTAACAAATTTTACCAACACAGTTACATTGCCAATGCTGATGGCTGAGTACCAGCAGGTGGAAGATCACACAAAAAACGACACAAAACTCCACTTTTAGCAGAAATTGTCAAAGAAATAACCAAAGAAGTTTGTAAAGAAATTTATAACAGAACCTTTTAATGAAAAGCTACACGCAAAAATTGCGAACGGAAGGGTAAAAATTATGAAATCGTAAACTGAATAAACAGATAAGATTACCAGATTAAACTAAATTTAATAAAAGCTAAAAACCAAGAGCATTTAAAAAAGTTAAACCACCGTTTGTAAGCATGAATAGTTTGGTAAAAGAGTGACTTTTTCTAATTAATTAAACGTTATCCTAATGCAAAAAATTGGTGTAGTTTTTTGTTTTACTTAAAATTTCTCGAAATCCGCTAATGCGGAAACTACTTAATTATCGAGACAGTATTCTACTTCTTATTACTAGCTTAATATTCACTCCTTGTTTATATACAGTCTGGAACCTCTTAATTTGGCATATGGCTACATATAAATCAACACTCGTCAGAAAAGGTGATTAACCCGATCCCAGCCCTGCAACTCTTATCGATCAATTTGTGGGAACTTCTTTTGTAAATGCTCAACCTGTTGTCAGTTAACAGGCAAGCAAAAGTGATTNAACCCGATCCCAGCCCTGCAACTCTTATCGATCAATTTGTGGGAACTTCTTTTGTAAATGCTCAACCTGTTGTCAGTTAACAGGCAAGCAAAAGTGATTTTGTTGCTTGTCATTGAGCGCCGACTTGTTGTTGCATTTGTACGAGAGCTGATCTCAAAAGCCAACAGACAATTGCGACAGACACAATTGTCAATGCAAACGCATTACAACAACCGCTCTGCATGTCCATTAAGCTGCGACAAGTTGTGCAGCTGCCTTTGGCTGCTTTCAGCGAGTGCAAGTGGTGCGTGGAGATGGCAATCAACTTTCATTTAAATTGTCAAACGAATAGTCAATTATTCTCAAAGAGCATGTCTTGCGATAATTGCGCTTTAAGCAGGTATTTTTGCAATCAAAACAGCGATAACTAAGCAGCCATTTGCATTGCGAATATCTCTCGATATGGCAGATCACAGCGCTGGTTAACTGGGTAAATGGGTCATAATTTAGGAAACTTGTTTACCCTACAATGTGCGCTACGCACCATCGACGACAACGGTGGATTCTATCAACATGCTAAGTAATAACAGGAAAGAATGCAAAACACAAGAATACTCAACTACAAAATACCCTGTAACCAGGGCAACAGAACCATACTTAATATATTTAATAATACTCTCATAATATATATGTCTGACTTTATTAAACAAGAATCTAAATGAATATAGATTTATGTTCTACCAGCACAACTTTATGCTACCCTTTTTAGCCATTAGAGGCTACAGGATATTAAAATATCGGCGCAGCAAGAAATGCAGCCAATGCGTTCGGTTTTTGTTTAAAAAAAAACACGAAAAACCTGTCAATTATGCATTCCTCACTCGAGACCAGCACGCATTTGGTCTGAGCTATAGGGTGGAAACTAAAGACTCAAGACACAAACTTGTGTCTTTTCGTGCACCTTAAAACGCATGTTGTACAGCTATTCGATGTATGTCCATAATTATAAGCATATATGTGACACTGAGAACCACTGCATAGTTCTTACACATTTGGAATTGCCTATCACTACGCTGGATATTAAATATTTCTTTTTTTTAATGCATGCATTTGGGTCACTGTGCTAATTGTTTCAAATTATTATTCAATATAAACGAGCGACAAATTTATTCCGCCAGTCGTTGCGAGGGGAAAACGTGTAGAAAGTGCTAATTTAATTAAATTTAAATATTGAAAAGAGTTATGGCTTGCTTTGGCATTGCTCGCTCTCCACTGTTTGTTTTTTTTTATTATTATTATTATTCAAAAGTTGATTGAACTCGGGTAATCAGTGACCCATTTTTATAGTATTGCCGAAAATATGTTAATTTGTATCTGGCGGATGTAATTGGAGTTCACATCAACTGCGACAAAATACAAAAATCTCAATTATTTTACACTGCATTTAATGAGGATTATCATCGCTTGAATATAATATCCCTTAAAGCCCCTGCTGAGAAATATGAAACACAAAACATAATTACGAAAATTTTGAGTCTTGAATTATTGTTAAGTAGCAAGGTAAAAAGTAAAATACACAAAAAAAACCAGACAGCTTACAAAACCAAGGCGCTTCGCAAGCCTCAACTTTAAACTGCCGCAGTTGCTGTAAGTTGATTCATCAGGCGGGGCTCCGGCAGCTACCGCTTTTCTACATTTCTTTCAACGGCATTGGCTGCAGCTGCAACTTTCACTTTTGACAGTCAAAATTTCTCGCTCAACTTCTGGCGCGGCGTGGCGCACACACGCAGACGGCTTTATGCTCAACTTTAACCACAAATAAAAAAAAGAAAAAAAAAAAACAGCCAAACCATTTTTATATATAGAGGGAAGCCAAAAACTAAGTGGCAAAGCCAGAGCGGCAAGACCCATAAAAATGTAATGAAAATCAGTGAAATTTATTTTGTTCTCCATATAGCACGATCGGCAGCACATAATTATTTTTTTCTTTTTTTTGAATTAAGTCCAGCTGTCTAAGCCCCAGCCAAAACAAACCCTGTGCACATAAGCAACGACTAACCATTAAAAAAAAGTTGACCCCGTTCACGATCAAGTACTGGAGATGGCGAATGCCTCTGCGAGAATGGAATGTGGACTGGACCAAGCTGACTCGGTGAGTACTCACAGATGATGTGTGAATAGCCAACATATAATTTCAATTTGCTTGGTATTGATGCATAATCTTTTCAAATTTCGAGAAATTATAATTGATTAAATGCTACCTTACTGCTAATTAAATTTTTAAATTGATGAACACCAAAATCTGGTACTGTTTGCATAGCATTAGCTATTTTCGTTTGCAAAAAGATCAAATCTCAGAAAAAACAGAAAGCAAAATGAAACAATGCCAAAATTTTCACTTTTTAAGGTGCGTAATCGGCCTCGGTCACTCAAATTTACATAAAGACACAGACAAACACAAACTCATGCATATATATATATACATATGTATAGATACATATATGCTTATGATTTTTATGGCATGTCGTTGTGGTTGTTTAACAGCAGGTTTCAGTTCGGTGCTTGAAGATTTATAAATTTGGCATGGGAAACCACTGTGAATCACTGCGTGATGTCGAATGATCTATTCAAAACAAGAAACTCTTTGAGTTATTTCAAACATTTCACACGAAACGAAATGCATTTAAAAATTGGGCGAAAATAAAATTTATTAACAACGAGTACAAAAAGTAAAAAAAAAAAACAGGTGTTTGAAATTGTATTTGACTAAAAAAACATATAATAATTCAAAAGAAATGGTGAAATTGTCGTTAGCTTGCGTAAAAGTAGCAAAGTTCGTGTTGGTGGTTGGTCACAAAGAAATTATGCACCAGCAACAACAAATAAGTGGTCAATCAAAGCTGTCACAATGAACAGCACAAGATCAAAGAAAACGGTTTAATTACTAAGACAGCACAAATAGTAAAATAAGTAGCACTAGCAAGAAGCACATTTAGTTTGTGTAGTGAAAACCAACTAGATTTGCCCCAGTCTAGACAGA
>SCDT01000924.1:0-15535 GCA_004143765.1 Drosophila melanica
CCCCCCTCTCACTGCGCTACAGCATCGCTTTCCCTGCCTCCCCCCGTGCCAGTCACATGTGCGCCTTTGTCCGCTGGTGTTAATTTTATTAATGACATTCAGGGCCAGTGGCCAACACAGATCCCCCCACAGCGCACCCCGCTCCCGGTCCACTATTCCCGTTGTTAATACAATTTTCATGCGTACGAAAACTTAATTAATTCAGCTACACTTTGTTGCAAAAGTTTTTTGCTTTTATTCTGGCACCTTTTTCCCTTTTTTTATTTTTGTTGCTGCTTTTTTCTGGCACAAAATGGCAGTCGTCAGTTGCAGCGCGCTAAAGGGGAAAGTTTTACACCCACGCTCCACCCCCCCACACTCCCCAAACCGCCACTCCACACCCAACAGCCCCTTGAGCTGAGCGCCTGCTGCAAATCAAATGAATGAATTTTAATTATTTTTTGTGGTTACCCCCCCCATTAGCCCCCTATCGCACCATCCAAAATAAAACGAAAAAAAAAATAAATTAAAGAGAGAAAAGCTGAACAGAGCGCAGCGAAGAAAAGTTTTTGGTAAAGCGAAAAGTTTTCGGAGCAGGTAGCTGGCTAAAGTTTTTCCGACTAGCCGGAAACAGGAACATAAGCCCCCGGGAGACTCGCCTGCATATGCCACAAAAGCGGAAATAATATGAAAAACAAGCAGCGAACATAAAAACATCGGAGCAGAGCAGCGACAACAACAAATGTGGGCGGGCGGAGGGGGTGTTCTCCATATGTATTCCTTATGGCCGGTGATTGTGTTCATGTTCTCCTATATGGTATATATCCATTAAAGCATTAAATCAAATTTGTTTCTCGATATGATTGGGAACTTGAATAAAATATAAAAACACAAAATAAATAGATTTCTTCTAATTGTATTGCAGGGGTCTAATAAAATGATAATCTTAAATATGAAACACATTAATGTAAGCATCTCCCAAAATATATATATCTGATTATCTACCTTCAGTATCTCTGTCTTATAACGTACAGAAAAAGACTCTCTTGTAAATAATATATTTAAGAATTTTGGTTTGTGCTAAAACGAAATATTTAAAGATATACATACATATACAAAGATTCCATAATGGTCATTTTATAAGGATTTATCAATCTTTAAAGTGCAGATCATCTCCACTGCTATTTTAATGAACACAGCTGTATGTATATATATTCTTAACATCTTAACTTAGATAACCAACATAGAACAATAAGATAGTACGATGATTTTAATGGACGGATTACATTTTGAATATTTATTTTCAAGAGATACACTTTTGTTTTGTCCAAAAGTTAAACATTTTGAAAGAATTGTCTGAAAAAAATTTATAAAAGAGAGAAGGTTAATTTCTCTATATCGCATTACTGAAAAATCTCCCGTTTATAAAACATTTTTCACTATATGAATAATAATATAATATTTAGTAAAATATGTCATATGTGCAAGACATATCGCCACATATGTATTTAGATATATGCAATAACATATATTTTTAATTTACCTTGCCAATTCCAGTTAATTTCACCTCTTAAGTTAAGCTCAAATTTAATTAAAATAAAATTCACTTCAATTTCTTAATTAATAAATAAAATGTTCAAAGCACAAATAGTATGAAGAATACCAAAAACAAAATAAATATATATATTTATATATATTAGTATTCTGTGCACAGCTTCAAAAATATATCGACACATTGCACTGGCGGCAACACTGGGAATTAAATAGCAACGAATACAGGGAAATTTAATGCTCAAGTTGGGACATTTACTAAGCGGCCAACATCTGACAATGGCTGCGATGGTTTCTGCGGCTTTTGAGAGTGTTTGAAGAAATGGCCGTTTGATTGTCGCATCAAGTGTTGCCAAGGGACAATGATGTAAGCAAAGACAGCAGAAGAAAGCGCTGATGATGGTGATGAGCGAATAGAGTACAGGAAATTACAAAACAGTTATAAGCAGCTGATAAACACACACTAACAGTTAGACAAGTCAATAGCCCCTTGATAGGGCCCAAGCTTTAAAGATAAATCAAGTCAGATGTAGACAATTTCTGAGGGCTTGAGTTGGTTTCTTAGCGATTTGCTGCAGAGCATTGTTTTGGAAGTATTTTAATATAATGGATGGTTTTTAAAAATACATTTTTAACTGACTACTTGTGCTCTCCCGACCACCAATACGGAATTATTTTAAAATTATGGAAAGTTTTATGAGAGTTTATTTTATTTTACTAGCAAAGAAAGCAACATCTTCTGAACTTTAATTTTAATCATATTTTTATTTGACCTTGTTAACGTCAACTATGCCATTATTTACCAGAACTCTGATTTGCATTTCCATTTAACTATATTTTGATTTCATTGGAATCATGATTACAGATAATTTTCATTAAAATATTTTTGTCATTTTCCATCGTTATGTTTCCACGAAATAATTTATATATTTATGATTATATGATTTACAATTTGCTGATGCTTTAGCTGCCAATACGCACTCTTAAAAATTATACATTTTTTAAATGAATAGCAATAACTTTTTAAATTAATCAGTAATTAATTATTCTTTCTCCGAAATTTAATATGGTTGCTTTTTGGAAACTTAAACACCTTCCCTGCTGCACAAATACTCTCCTGCAGGTCTTTTTCTATAAGCTGCTTAGAATCGCGACAGTTGTGCTTTCAATTAAATATTACTGTTAATGGCCGTGTTAATTGCTCGTCAATGTGACAGAGAACAGATAAGCCATAACCATAATGTGACCGCAGCGCATCAAAAGTCAATGCCACGCCCACTTGACACAGAACGTGACAGCGGCAGCAAAGGATCAACAGATGCAGCGAAACATTTTCACTGATGCCACTGCTTATTAGTATTATTATATATATGTGTGTGTGTGTGTGTTTCTTCTCTTTTTTTGGCTTTGCAACAACAAAAACAAAACACATGTGTCGCTAATTTGGTATGGAATCTGGGCCACGCCCACTGGCCAACAACAAAAAACACAACAGCAACATCAACTGAAAGGGGGCTGCAGTTGCTCGTAAAAAGAAATGTTTGAATGCAGCCCAGGTTGTCCTGACAACCCCTCAGTAACAGGCCACAGCAGCAGCAGCCACAGCCTCTGCCTCTACTACTCATTGCCGTTGTTGTTGTTGTTGTTAGTGTGGTTTTTGTTGGCTGCATCCAGCAGAGAGTCAAGTCACACGAAATTATGGCAATTATGTTAAGCAGCCATTTATTTTTATGAGCCCACGAATTATGAATAATTGCGGCAACAACAAAATCAACAAAAACAACAACAACAACAACAGCACAGTTAGCAGCAACTATACAGAGCAAGTGAGTGCGGGCAATTTTTAGGCACAAGGGGGGGGACGGCGACGGGGCATTGGTTATGGAGCAGTGGCCACATCTATCTCGGAGCCAATGCATGTCAACAATATCGTTAGCACACAAGTTCGAAAATCCATTTGACACTCGACAAGCAGTGAACAACTTTGAAAGCGAAACGAGCGCAAGTGAACGACTACACCATACCCTGTATGAATAAACGCAGCACTTAAAATCTCCGCTTTATTCAACGAATTTTATCAGATAGCTTAAAGCTCACACAAAGCTTAATTGCAATTAAATATCAGTTAATCAAAGCATAATTATATATATTTTAATTAAAACCCATTCAAGCTACAGTCTATGAAAGCTTTAAGTGCCTGTCTACTAAAACTGAAAATAATATACATCGTATGAAAATATGTCTTATTTTTTGAGACAATTTTAAAAAACTTTCCATGTTGTAAGTGTAAAGCCTAATAAAATTAAATATAATATATATAACTAAAGTGTTTTTACATATGTAGGAAAAGCGATAAACAAACTACATGGTATCGATTTTTTAAATACGTTTTATTTTATTTTTAGTTAATTATTTTATATTTCTCTAGTAATCACATCTCTCTTCACATAAAGTCCATACAGGTAATTAATAATTTCCCAAACATATACTTCATTTGGCTCATATCTTAATTAGTTTTCATAATTTGTAGCATACACCTCTGACAATCTCCTGAGGCAGAGGGCGTAGAGCCAAATAGCTAAGACGCCCACCAGCAGAGGCGAGCGAGGGTGCGTGAATGAAAATTCGTCATTAGACTCATAAAATTGCAATGGCTTGGCACCGAGCAACAACCACAAAAAATCGAAGCCAAAAAAAAAGAAGAAAAGAACAAGAAAAATCAAGAGAAAACTGTGAAAACAGCAGCAGATTCTGACTGCCAACATTGAAATACTCTGCAATTTAGTAGAATAACTCTACATATAGAGGACGAAAATATCATTACACTGTTCAGTTATAGGAATAGACAAAAATAAAAAATAAAATAATATAAAAAATAATAAAAAACTTAAATTTGCTAAAAGCAGTG
This sequence comes from Drosophila melanica, assembly GCA_004143765.1. Lineage (NCBI taxonomy): Eukaryota > Metazoa > Arthropoda > Insecta > Diptera > Drosophilidae > Drosophila > Drosophila melanica. The sequence continues at coordinate 4,439 of SCDT01000924.1, forward strand.
CATCGTAAGCAATAAAACGATTAAGAATGCAGCACAAAGCAGAATTACAAAAATGTACCCTCTACTGTACAAAAGAGCGGATCAAAAAAGGAGGAGGAAAAAGGAGGCGAGAGCAATTAGTGAATAATTGTTAATTTTTACTTTATTTTAACTTTACTTCTTTATGTATTATTATATTATATTATATTATTTCTTTATTATTTATTAAAGCAACTATAAATATTGAAACACTTTGCTGTCGCCAACCCGGCGGGCAAGTCAATTGGCCCAAGCTGAAGGCAGGGCAAACAGTTGGCCGATAGACAGCTTGGGCAATTCCATCAGATGGTTTCTGGTTTCTTGGCTTTCTTGACTGCAGACGATGACAACAATTGACATTCATTGGCCAGTTTGATGGTCCTGCCGGCGACCCCACAAAGAATTGGGGGCAAAAAGTTTTTTTGCGCCATCTCATTCGCATTCTCATTCGCATCGTTGTCTACTTAGCTGTCGCGATTGATTTTTTCTAACGCCAACTTTTGCGGCATCCTTCTGCCTGCTCCCGCCTTATCCTTGACTGTGTCTCCTCTTCGTCTGTGCTCGCACTCGCGACTCTGGCGGCAAATAAATTACATTGTAATTTGTGTGTCCTCGTCCTGATTGTTGTTGTTGTTGGTGTTGGTGTTGTCCTGGCTAGACCACGACAACCCTCGTTTTGGGGCGTCGACTGCGCTTCCTTGTTTCCGGCATTGTTCTTGCTGTTGCTGTTTGTGGGCTCGTAATTTGATTTCGAGTGCCTCTGCCCAACGCCCAACGCCCACCGTTTTGGCATTGCTCATTTTTAGCCTGGCGACGTGCCCAACAGCATCTCTCGCTCTTTCTCTCTCTCTCTCTCTTTCTCTTTTTCTCTCTCGCCATCTCTCCCTCGGTCTCGCTCTGCTGCCCTTGCTCTCGCCCAGCGCCCATCGCCTCCCGCAGCGAGCTCATTTAAAGTTGATGGTGTGTGAAAAAATGTGAACAGATTGTTATGTAATTGAGTTTTTAGGCAGCCGTTTTGAGGTCGCCTTTTGTGGCTGACTTCGTTGTGCTGGCTGGCTGGCTGGTTGGCTGATGTCCTTGCCACTCCTTGTGTGTTGTTGTCGTATTTGTTACATTTATTTGTCGCTTGATTTGATTTCGTTCCCCAGCCGCTCGTTGGCCGCACGTTTTCCCTTCCTTTCAATTCAGCCCCCTTTGCGGTTTATTTGCCATCAGAACTCTTGGCTACATTAGTTGACCAATTTGTGGTTCGAATCTTAGCTTGTACACAGCTAAGTGATTGTATATTAACCGTATTATAACCCTAAGCTAAACACAACACAATAACTGCAAGTCAACTTGTACTTAGAATTCGGCGCCCGAGCAGGGACATTCTTAACATCAAAGCTTTCTTACCTTCTATTAATGCTCTTAATCCAAAATGAACATCGATGGCTTACATCGGATTGGGAAATTGTTGAAAACACCAAAAGTCTATAGGCATTACTTAACTGTATTAGAATCGCAGGGAAGAGTCTGAATTGTTTTGCCGGAAAATTAAAAAAGTTAAAAATAAATACGCACAACTACAGAATATATTCTCTTGAATAACTTTTGTGATTTAAATATGTTATATAAGCAATAAAAGAACTTTTATGCAAAAGTATAAAATGTGTAGCATTATTTTGTTATTTGTTTGCAATGGTATTTTACCTTCGGCACAACGAAGGAAATATTATATTTGCTGTACTAAAAAGTATTTAAAGTACGGTAGAATACTCCACTTGTAATATAAATTCGGATTTTTACATTGGATTACAAAATCGTGTTGATAATCATCGCTGCGTCGATGGCAGGATTTCGTTTGGCGCCCGAGCAGGGACTTTTGAAAGTGCCTTGCTTAAGTTTATTAATGCTGTCTTAAATTTTATTTTAATGAATGTATTAAAAAATTTAATTTTAAAAGGTCTCAATTTTTGTTTTTCTCGAGCATATTTATCAAATAAAAATAAAAATGGATTAGGCGCCCGAGCAGGGACTTTTTAATATTATCAGCTAAACTGCATTGAAGTAGCTGTGAACTTAATTTGAGGTAGGTGTAAAATATTTAACACATGTAAAGGTGTCAAAGTCGACAGCTCTAAAAAATATTTACCTAGTAAATTTGAAGCCCAAGTTGACGTTAATTAAATTTGATCAACTTTAATGCTGATTGATTTAATATAGATTCACTTTCTGTGCATGATTATACTTTGTATTCATTTAAGCAGCCAACATGAATATTCATTGTGTCTCACATTCCTTTGTTGCGAGTTTCGGAACCAGCCATAAAATCAAATGCATTTTGGCACCGACAACGATCCACGCATTGGTCATGGCTGTCTCTGTCTCGGTCTCGTCGGTTGTCTGCTGTCGGTTGTCGGTCGCTTGTAACGATCACGAACAACACCCTGAGATCTGGACTCGTTTCTGTTGTGCATGCTTGTTCCCCCATTCTTGTTCCCGTTCCCGTTCTTATTAGCTTGCATTTAAAACCCAGCAGGGTTTTCACACCTTTTGCGCCCCACTGCGCTTGTCTACCCATCTCTCTCTCTCCCTTAGTCTCTCTCTCGCGCTGCTGCTCCTTCTTCGGTCCCAGTCTCTCTGTGCCGACAATGAGCGAGCGGTGCTGCGGGGGGAACTGGGCGAGAACAAGCTGGGGAGAGCGCACGCGCGGCACAATCAAATTCAAATCACTTTGCATCTTTGAGATCTCAATAAAAATCTTGTTCTTAGCTGCTTTTGTTGTTGTTCTTTAGCGTTTCGTTATTGTTGTTGCTGTTGTGGTTTGTTGTTGCCGTTGACTTTAATTGTTGCCGCAGGAGCATTGCTCAAATATTAATTGGTTTTTGTCTGTATACCATGCTGGAGGATTTCTGGCTAAAGATGCTGACGCCGACGTCAACGTCAACGTCGACGTCGGCGCTGACGCGGCTGCCTTTTGAGTTTTGTGTTGCGGCTGCAAAAATTAATTACGATATCATGATTTACAAAATTAGCCGCAAATGGCGCGGCCTTTATTTTTATTTTTCCCTCTTTTGTGGCCAATTCGAAAAGGGCGTGGCATGAAGGGTATGATTTTTCTGTGGCCCCCATGCCCATGCTATATCTGTTATATGGTAACATATTATTATCCATATAATTGTGCAAATATGTGAAAGAGGCAGAAGAAGACACTCTTAACGCAACAAAAAATGAACACTAAAAAAGTTAGAACAAATTGCGACCAATTATATATTTATTTCCAATTGCATTGCGCTTAGTTTTTGCACTAATTCAATTCAAAGTTGACAATTGAATTAAGAATATTCAAATAAAAATTTTTAAATTTTGTTTTTAAACAATTGTGGTTGTCAAAGTTGAATAAAAAAGGACAAAATAGACCCTGAAAATGCTCATTTGTCCAAATTAATTTTCAATTAATACAAATTGACTGGTTAAAATCTCAAGTTTACTGAAAATGCTACATCCGCTACATTATTCAGAGCAAAACGGAAATGTTGCATTTAAATTAAGTCCAAAAATTGTGATTTAAGCAACATTTCTTGCAATCCCAAACTCATTCAAAAATATTGATTTTGATTGAAAAATCTTATTAAAATGATTGTTTTTTTCAGTTTTGAATATGTTTAATTAAAAAACTGTATGTTGCTTATATCTAACATCGATAGATATCGATCTGTGTTTCCATTCTTTTTTCTTTAACGAAAGCAAATTTGCATTTGATTTTTGAATATGTTATCCTCTTAAACAAAATTAACATTTAAGTTTAAAAAATTAATAAAATATTGTCTGTTAAATTTAGAATTAAATTTCAATGATCTTTAGAAATTGTATACTTTGATTTATTTATTAATTGTATCTTGCAGATATTATGTCATACAGAATACTTAGAAACTTGCAAAATCACAAACTTCATTATTTTTGCTGTCGATTATCAGAAAAAATTACCGAACAGAGTTCGGGTTGAAGGCTAGTGTTGAGATAGTCATCGAGTAATAGCTGACATTATGATGGAAAACAATGTTTATCAACAACATCGCTTGGCAACTCATCAAGCATTATATGATGGTGTTTTTTTTTTTTTTGGGTTTTTTTTTTTGCTGCTGCTGTAATGTTTCTCGCTCCGCCCACAAATCGCATCACTTGCCAAATTGCTGGCCCGATTTTGTGGTACAAATCATTTGGCGCCCGGCGTTTGCTGCCAGCACAACGCCCACAATACAGCCAGAGCCATGCCCTCTCCCTCTCCCTCTCCCTCTGCCTCTCTATCTCCCAGCCACCCATCCGCGCCCCTTCTTCAATATGTAGCAGCTTTTGATGGACACGTAGAAGTCATCAGTGGCTTTCATTATGGCTGCTTTAGTTGGGCGGCAGGCGGGTTGGGCAAGGAGTGACGCAGTTAGCTGCCACAAATTGTGGCCTCATTCATTTTCATAAGCACTAAGCCACAACACACACTGAACGAAACGGGGGCAGGGGGGTGCCCTCAATCGCTGTGCCGCGCATTTCGTTCTGAATTGCAGCTTCTTTTGGGGGGGGCCACAGAGCTCTGTACGGGTCGAGGGGCGCGGGGCAGGGCGCAAGGGCGTTGGCAATTAATGCGCTTCAACCGATCGGCCTTGGGCCGTTTCCGTGCTGCTCCACATAGCAAGCGCTGGTCCAGCGGCAGCTGCCCAGTTCTGTGCAGTGCGACCACGCCCATTTTGTGCAGCCGCAGGCGTTGCCACTGTTACAATTTTGTCGCTTTGGCTTTGGTAATTAACATTGTTGCAGTTGCAGTTGCAGTTGCAACTTGGCCGCTGGTCGTGTTTTTTTTTTCTTTCTTTCTTTCGTTATTTCATTCAGTCGCCTCCTGTTTTGCTGGCTTTTGCATATGCCCGCTGCGTTTATTAATGTCATCAACGCCCAACGCTGCCACGCCCCGCTGCCAGCCCCAAAACGGTTGACAACTCAATTGTTTGCTGCCCGGCGCAACGTCATTAAAATGATTTCTGCGATCGGCACAGCAAATAAAAAAAAAAACACCAACAGCAGAAAAGCAGTAAAGAAAAAAACGTCGCCTAAGCCAAAGGCGAGCAAAGCACACAAAATATAAAAAATTGGAGCTAATTTGATTAATATGCAACGCATGCACCGCCCTGCACCCCTCAGCCCCGCAGCCCCCCCTCCGGCTCTATCGGCCGCACGGCCTAATGATGGGAAGTGCGAACGCATTTTGGCTCCCAAGCGCTTGGATGCGGACGCGAATTCGCAATTCGCACGACGCGTAATTGCAATTGTAATTAGTGCAAGTGTTCGATGGACCAAGTGGAGCAATCAACGGACCGCTTCCCCCTACACCCTACACCCCACAGCACCTGCTGTTCATTTGATAATTTTTNCAAGCCGTGCACACCAAAACCAGAGACCACAACAATTGACATCCAATCCCCTTTTTAAATCAAAGTGCACTCTCCTGCACCCTACACCCTACACCCTACACCCTACACCCCACAGCACCTGCTGTTCATTTGATAATTTTTCCCGTTACACAGCTTACTTGTGCTTCCTGCCAAATTGGGACTTGTGAAATTTGCATTTAATTTCATTGTGTTCAAGGTTTTTGTGTTATATATGTGCATTTTGTTTTTAATTTCTAAACGTACAAATGTTTTAATATTTAAAATCTTACAACATTGGTAAAAAAATTTTACTTTTTCACTAATAACTTTTAATAAAATGCTATCAATCATGAAAATCGGCTTATATCTTATTTTATTTTTAATCTATTAGATAAACCATGACTAAAATGCCCGCAAATGTGAAAATCAATTCAGTTTCGACAAACTTATGGGGGTTTGAAATATGGGAGCTATGGATCCGAGAACTTTACATGACTAAATTTTAGTCAATTTTGGCATGATTTTTTACCAAAAATTTGACACCCCCAGAAACAGTTTAAAGATTGTTCTTTACTCTAGTTAAGCCAAACACAAACAATTAATAATATAAATTTGCATGTTCAAATTTTTTAAAAAAAAAAGTTTTTCAAAAATTAAAAAAAATATATATTCTTTATAATTGATATATTTTAAATGTAGAAAAAATATTTTGAATAAATCATGACAAAAATGCCCTCAAATTAGTTCAGTTTTGACAAAGTTTTTGTAGTTTAAAATATGGAAACTAAGGATCCGAGAACTTTAAACACATCCACATTTCAATTTTAATAGAATTTTTGACACAAATTGTGACCCCTTCAAAATCAGTTTTAAAGTTGTTTTGTGTGCCTATTTTGACAACCACAATTGATTTAAAATATTAATTTTAAAATCCGTAAGGGGGAGTTGCACTTTTTGTACCAAATAATTTTTGACTATATATTTCATAAAATATTAACCAACATGCAATCTAACATAATTATTCGTTTGAATATGGTTAAGCTGAAGAATATATATATTTTATGTTACACATATGTGGAGTATGATAATTGATACCCTACAGTTAATTACGTTATTCATTTTTATTTGTTTGCAATCTCTAATATATCTTGCACTAAATTTGGCTATATCTGATAAATATATATGTAATAGGGATATATATAGTTTGGACAATTAATTTGGAATGATAGTTGATACCCTACAGTTTATTGCCGTACAATTGATGCCTGTTTCTTTATTTATTTTCGCTATTGGCACCCAATATTGCACCCTACAACCTGCAGCCTACACCTTACATGGATCACCCTTCGGTCGACGAATTGCATTCTTTCTTTAAGCTGCGCACTCGCACAGCGCAAAATTTGGCTAATCCTGGACGCATGCAGCGATTTCACGGGCAGCCACCGCAGTCGTCCTGTGCTCCACTGGGACCTAACCTGGCAAATCCGAGCAGCGGGCGCACGCCGGGGCTTTGTTGCTTCGACACGGCAAGGGGCGGATTTCACGCCTGTTGTGGGCTGGGCCGCTGAAATATGTTTGGCAGGCGCTGCAAGGAGAGCAAACAACCACCAGATGCCAGATAAGGATATGACAAATTTCACGCCAAGAGTCCTTTTCGAGACTCACCGCTAAGGTGGACGTCGCCAGCGGCTTAACTTACCGACCCGCTCGAACGTTGGCCAGATTTCAAATTTTCCAAAAATTTCCGAAAGCCGATAATGAAGTCAAGATTGCATCGGGCCGGGTGGCTGTAGCCGGGACACACTTTAATCAATCGCAACCGATTTGTCGGCTTAACATGTACAACATGACGTAAATAGTAAACCGGCAATGGGATTGGAAATGGAAAAATTCGGGGGGGAAGAAGGAAGGAAGGAGGCAGCTTTGCAGGGTGTCGCGCATTAAAGTGAGCAATCGACAAGGATTTGCGTCTCTCTGGAGGCGGCTCGGCAATGTTTGTGGCCGTTGTTTTTGTTGGTGGCTTGTCGGGATTAGCGCCAGTTGTCTGTCCAAAGTGGCCAGCTAATAGTTGCTGTTGTTGTTGTTGTTGTTACTACCAAAGCGTGAGAAGATGAGGTGAGCTGCGGTAAAAGTTTGAAGCTTCTGAGTAGGGTGTATTGGAATAAACGAAAGAATAGATTGGCAGTTAGCGGAGAAGAGAATAGACGATTAGCTGGGAATATTAGCACTCGCTGTTAGGTTAAAGGTTATGTACATTAAGGCATACATAGCATAAATATGAAATCGATTTGATAAAAGATAATATAAAAACTTATATAAAGAAGGATTTATTATTACTTAAGATACCTAAATATAGATGCTTAAGTTTTTGATAGGGAATATGGGGATAATAACAGAGAAAGAAATAATGACAAAGATATGTAAAAACTAATATAAAGTATAGAAAGTGAATATAACAAAAAAGGAGGAAATTTTGTAAAAAAAAGAACTAAATTAGTAGGCATTAAATTGAATCAGTTACCAGAAAAATAGAATAAAAATAAAAATTCAAAGAGCTCTTAGAGATATGATATATATATTCAGATTTCAAAATAATAAAGCTTACTGCTGATGTTTATCCTTTTTCAATCAAAAAATATATCATTGAGTTAAAATATGTGGTAAAGACAAAATAATACTAAAAATAAATAACTAAATATAATGAAAGAGGTTAACTAGCTGAAATGTCTGTTCTAAAGTCACTTTACACATCGTTTACAAGACACAGAGAGAATATAGCGTCAACTTAACAAATTGGTATTTTTATGAGAAGGTAAACAGATCAACTAGTTAAGAGATAGAAGCCGACTTGACAGCCAAATAAAACAAATGAATGACACTCGAAATTTATAATGGCTTAAATGCGACTATAATAATAACTAATCGAGGCTTAGGATCAGATCAGCCGCCTTTTGTTCGGCTGACTTTGCACATTGCGGTAATGCAAACAACCCCCACTCAACCCCGGAGCCACCCCCAGCGACAATGCACGAAGATGGACCCTTGACAATGGCTCAATTTTTATGCGATTTGCTTGTTTTGATAAACATTCGTCGTCGGTTGTCGGTTGTCGGCTGTCGATTGTCCTCTCGTCTCGTTTCGTGTCGTGTCAGAGCGACACCCTGGACAAGTCGAAATCAGAAAGCGAACTCTGAATCAGAAACAGAAATCAAATTCCATTGGCAACCCCAAAGCTGCTGGAAATAATTTGAAAATTACTTTTGTTCAAAGAGGGCAACATTTTTATGAAGGTCGCGTGCGGTTTGAGTTTTGATCGCAGCGATAAGCCAACCAAAAGTATATAAATCAACTCAATCTGCATAGAGGGAGAGAGCCACAACGAGTCGTAACCCCAAAGCTAACCCTAATACCTAATACCCGATACCAGACACCAGATACCAGATACCAGCACCCCCCGCAGCAGCGCCAGTCAATCTTCGCGTAAGTTTGCTTTATTGTTTGATAAGTATTTTGATAATATTTTGAGTGCTGTGCGAAAACAATGGGCAGGCGATGCCTAAAAGAGCCCAGCGTTTAGCACCCCGCTGCCAACGGGGTGCCAGGGTGGTCAGGGGTACACGGTATATGGTATATGGGATCGGGCTAGGCATGCCGACAAACAGGTTTCTCAGCGGATTCAATTTAGATTTATGACTAGTTAGTCAACATCTAAAACATATGCCATTTACCAATACTGCCCAGACAGAATGTCTGGTACGGAATATTATATAGGTTATATAAAGAAAACCAAATATGAATGTTAAATTTGGCATAGTTTTGGTCATGAATTTTTATAAAAAATGTACATTTAATAATACAATTAACTAAACAAAACAGCGTTTTTTCAAACATAATTGCTATGTGTATAATATTAACATGCATTTTAAACAAATATTTATCAACACTGGACAGTCACAAGTCTAAACTGTCAGATAAACAGATGCTGTCAACATAATCAAGTAAAATGTGTGCCTACTTAACCAACACTAAATATATATTTCTTAATAACAAATTTGATATATTCCAATACTGGATCATTTTGCTAAATTTGAACAATTTGATAAATAGTTTTGCACAGCATATTCAATTTGAATATATGAATGTGACTCGTTAGCCAACACTGGACTTATTTTCCTCAACAACAAATCTGATATTTTCCAATACTGGATAATTTTGTTAAAGTTGTAAACATTTGATAAGCAGTTTCACATACAACGTTCAATTAAAATATATTATTAGTTAAGCAACAGTTAACGCATTTACCAACACTGGGCAGCCGTAGAAAACCCAATGACCATGTCCGGATCCCGGATCCCGGATCCAGGCTCTGCTGCTCTGCGACAGTAATGAGCACCTTGGCGCGCCAAAATGACAACCTGTGCGCAAATTGGATTACTTCATTGCGTTGCGGTCAGATAAGAGCAACCAGCAACAGCAGCAACATGCAGCAACATGCAGCAGCAGCAGCAAAGTCGGCTAAGATCAAGCGTGGCAGCACAAGGAAAACCAACAAGTACGAAGGGTGTAACCGACTGCGCCATACTCGTTCACAGTCGTGAAAACGATTTGAATTATTAAGATTTAAAAAATATTTATTTTGTTGTAATTTGTGACGAAAAACCTCTTTTCCAAATCTGATAAACCTTCCCCTAAAAATATGGATTCTCGCGAAAGAACGAATTTGTCCAAAATATATAAATTAAATCTATTTGCCAAATTTATTCTAACGAACGGTAAATCAAACAAAAAATTAACATTTTATTTGAACACATTTATATAATAAACGTTTTCAGTCTCCAACCAATATACTCCTTTCACTTTGCGAACGAGTATGAAAACAAAAGCGAAATAAATAAATAAATACAATTTTGCGGGCAGGCATTTGGCCGATTGATTTCTCCAGCACGAAAAATGGCAACTGGCAGCAGTTGGCAGCAGCAGCAGGAGGAGGAGCAGCATAAAAGAGGGGTACAAAGAAGTGAGCGGGGAGGAGGGGGTTAAGGTTTTACTTGGCTAACTCTTTGGTCTTAGCTCGCAGGCTCGCAAATTGCCGCACATTTGTTGAGTAATTACGCTTTAACTTGTAATAAAGAAGACAAACAATAAAACGAGGATCCCAGCCGAGAAGAGCCAAGGATGAAGTCATTTTCGGGGCAGGTACAGGGACAGGGAGAGGGACAGGAACAGGCAGGATAGACATCTGTGCGGCGCGTTCTCAATTGAAAAGCGTGAATAACAAACGTGGACGCGCAAATTGGCTAAGAAGTCAGTCAAGAGACGTCTCCGACAACAAATCCGATCAGCGAGATTTCGGCTTATGCGCAAACATTGATTGTGATTAGCCGAAATCGTAAAAAGTACACCAAGTCAAAATAGTTGTAAATTTAATAAGCGGAAATTGCAATGAAAATTTTTAAAGAACTTAACAAAAACGAGGCATTTATTAAATTGGTCAGTAAATAGTAACTTAAACTTAAATATGCTTTAAATAATTTTTAATGTTCGTTAACGAATAATTTTTTTTATAAAATAAATTTACCATAACGCCGAAATTAAAAAAAAAAAATATATATATATATATGTATATTTTATTGTAAGCTTAAATTTTGGCTTACGAATTTAATATCATACAAAAATA